>CASHTH010003292.1:0-43756 GCA_030341885.1 Geodia barretti
GATAGATCCAAAGCCACCGCGCCCTGGTTCATGAGTACTTCTCAGATAACCGGATCGGCGCCAGTGCTGCAGGTCGAGGTCGCTCTGCTCGCCCACCCCCCGGTCCACGGCGGGGCGGCCCGACCGCCGGGAGGCAGCGTGTCGAGACGGCCTTCAGCCAAGCCGGCATGCCGCGGCTCATCAACAAAGCTCCACCCCGTACCGCCCTGGCGAGCGAACGCGCTAGCGCTGGCGGCTCCTGCCCGCACGACCACTCTGTACTTCCTGCACACCTATTGGATTCTAGTTGCCTACTCTGCATTTTTTTCTCTATTTCTCTGTTTTTTTTGCGGCGCGCCAACCGCCTGTCGACGAGCGGGCGTGAATCGAGATTCCCGAACCGCGCGCCACGGCCGCCGTCAGCGGTTTCGTTCCGGTTGCACTGTCTTCGCCTACCGCGCGCCAGCGCTCGATGTAGTTCGACAAAAAACCGCGTCGGGTGGCATTTGTGGTCGTGCTTCCGGGCCCGCCGGGACTTTGGGCACCAAGCCAGGGATCCCCTGCTCCTCAACGCGGCCGGGTCCTGGTAGAAACGTCTGGCGGCTTCACCCCCGAGCGCTCTTCAACCTCCCTTCAACCGGCCTCCATCGACCCTTTTCGTGCGCACCATCGCTCGTACTCCTGGACGCGGTCGCGCGGGTCGAATAACGGATGGCTCGAAGTCGGTCGTCGCGGACTGGCCTCGTTTTTCGGGTGCAAGGCTCCTGGCCTCGCCATGGCCTTGCGTCTTGGCTTCGCCTAGCGCTTACCTTTGTTAGTACTCCGCACTCTTGCGTATGTCCAGATAGATTATGACTAACAACATTGTCGAGCGTCAAGAAGATTCCGACCTGGAACCCACAGACATCGCCGTTTTAATTTGCCATGTTTTTGCAAAACACGTTCGTGCTGATGGCCGCCCTGTCGCGTCCCACTTCAGTGGCTGAAATCACAATGACACCATGGACGAAATCTCCGTGCGCCACCCGCCACTCCGTCGTTCCGCTCATGTTCCTTCCCTCTCTCTCTCGGTCGCATCTTTGCGGCAGCGGGCCTCAGCAGTTTCCTCAAAGACGAATGGCGCACGCCGCCGCTTCTCCTCTCCACACCACCGCGGTATTCGGTTATGCCGGTGGGCGTCAAAGAAGTCGCGTCCAGCCCAGCTGGAATGACGACGCAGACTCGTGTGCCGTCCGGCGTTGAAAGTCCGTAGATACCCGCCGGTCTTCTCCCTGCACCCAGAGGGAGCTTTGTCATCCACGAACTGGGAAGCGGGCTGGAGTGTCGAGGGTCGGTCCCCCCGTCGCTTTATTTAGCGGTGGCGTGAGTCCGAATCTAATTCTGTGGTGCTTCAACAGCAGTAGCCGGGAGGCATTCTAGTTTCTGGTGCGACCTGCATCTGGTCATAGCCTTGGACGAGGGTTCATTTGGGAGGGTAGGTGTGAAAACGTTTTCCGTCGCGCCGCTGGACGCCGTGCTCGCTTGCTCAGACCTTGGGTGTTCACAGGGCGCGTGCTGGCGGTCGAGAGCTGGGCGTCGCTTCATCGGCGGTCTATTCATCACGGAGCTGGAGTGCCGAATTGCGCTGATGCTGCCAGCTCTCCGACGACGGGCGCTCGGTCGAGTAGGCTGTTGGCGGAGGAGCGGGAGGCACCTCGGGCGATGCCCTGGGCTTCTACCTTCCGGCCACGCTGCCGGCTATCGTCGCGCGAGTGTCCGACCCAAGTTCGGACACAGTCGGCAGTGACCGGTGTCCGTACTTCTGTGGTCCGATCAGCAGCGCACGCTACCGGGCGTGTTGGGCGAAGCTGTCACGACCCGCTGTTGGCGTAAATGCGGTCTGCGCCGAGGTGGTCGCTGCGAGCATTTCCCGTACACGCGTTCTTCCAGTGGCGCGAAGGTTCCTGCGATGCGGGGGCTTCACGCTCTGCCGGTGTTGCGGATGCGTTCAAGTAGGGCATCCGGGTCCATTGTGGGGCCGTGAGTGGGCAGATCAGGCGGCTTGCAACGACTGGGGTCGGGGCTGGCCCCGGTGTGGTCGAAGCGGGCGGCGGGCGGGAGCTGGCCAAGCACACGCGGCATGGGTCCTGAGTGTCACGGAATGGGTCCAAGATGGCTGGCGTGGGCTGATGTAGCCTCACGGCCGGCCTCGGGGCCGTCGAGCCCGCGGGTCGTGACGGCGCCCTCGAGTCCGGGGCCGATTTCAAGGCTCGTCCCTCGTTCCTGTGCGATCTGGCGGGTTCGGCTCTTTCATGCCATATTCGCTCTCCTCATCAATTGCCCGGCTGTGCTCCTACCTCCATGCCGTGGTGCGCCAGCCGGTCGCTAGGCGTGCGTCGCGTGCAGCTGGCGCGGATGCGCGGGGTAGGACCGCTTCCTAGCAGGTGGCCCAGCGAGATCGGGAGTTAGACAACCACGGGTCGTCGAACGAGTTCTGCCCCGTTCCCGTGTGTCGTCCATATCGGCGATGGTGCCGCTCCTTGAGGCCAACAGCACTTTCACCGGCGGGCTGCGACGTGTGCAAGGCGAGTGCGCGTCTCGATGGCTGCCTCCCACAAGCTTCCTGCATTGGCGGCTGCGGACTTGCGCTCACATACACGCTGAACTGTTCCGATACTCCTGTGTCCGAGCCACGCGTGTGCCAAGTTCGGAGCCGACCGTAGTCATTTGCTACCTTCCCGGTGCTCGTGTGCTGCGCACTGTCTTCGCGGGTCGTGATGTCCCTTCAGTAAGATCGTAACCTGAACTTTGGTGCAGTGCGCTTGTGTGGGGTCGCAAAGTAACGTGGGGGATGCGTTCAAAAGGAGTCGCTCCATCGGCCTAAGTGTCAGAGGCTGACTTGGGGACGCTTGTGTCGCGGCCGAGGCCAGTGCCAGTGAACCTGCGCGCGTTGTGTAGCGACTGCCGTCGTGCACTTCAGTGTATCTGGGCATGGCCCGGTTCTACCGGCGCCACCAGTTAGACGTAGCCTTTCCCCGCTCTGCATGGGCGCGCAAGGCGCTGGCTGCGTATGTGTCGCGTGAACGTCCAGAACTCGTACTTTGCCATATCGGATTCGCTCCCTCCTGTTCCCATTGACCACCACCACCTTTCGCACAACGCTGAGGCAGCCGCAGTTCGAATGGTTTAGACGTTTTCGTGGCGGTCGTCCATGTGGCGTTGCCCACTGCGTACTCACTTTTCCTGCCTACCCCTTTGTCATTCGAGCGTAGCGTGGCAATCTGTCGCCGTAGCAAACGGCGGTTTCGCCCTGTGTTCAATCTCATCGAGATTTGTCACGTCGCTATGCTCCGCGCATGACAGATTTAACTCCGTGCTCCGTGCCAATGAACAGATTAAAGTGGGTACGCGTGACGTCCGTTTTTCCTGCTGGTGGCGGGATTAACCCCTTCGCTACACGCACGCCCGTGCTGTGCGCCAGGGCGGGGGGGGGGAGGGCAACCGTCGCCACCAGCTCAAGGCGGGGGGAACTCCTCACCGGGGCGAGTTTTGACTGCCATCCCGAAGGGGGCATAGCATTCCTCGAGTACAGCTGTGGGGCATACCATGCGCGAAAATACGCTGAAACAAAAACTGCAGGCGGGCGACCCCGTTTTCGGCTCCATGATCACCTTTCCATCTCCGGCGGTGGTGGAAATGTTGGGCTTCCTAGGCTATGACTGGGTACTCATCGATAACGAGCACGGCAGCATCACCGTTGACGTGGCTGAGGACATGATCCGAGCTGCCGAGTACTCTGGCACCGCTCCTATCGTGCGACCCGTGGGGAACCGCCCCGATATTATGCGCCCCGTCCTGGACCCGGGGCGCCTGGGGCGTGCAGGTGCCCCCACGTCAACGACCAGCCGACGAAGCCAGGGCATGCTGTGGTAGCGGTCCATCCTACCCTAATGAGTGCGAGCTGGTTCCTGATTCATCGTGTGTTTTTGGTCCATGCCCTTCATACTCCTTATTCAGCGGCGCGACGCCAGAATACGTAGCCGACGCCAATCGCAACACCCTGGTTTGTCTGATGCTGGAAGAAGTTGAAGCCATCGAAAATATCCCCGAACTGGTGAAAGTTGCCGGCGTTGACGTTTACTTCATCGGGGCCGGCGACCTTTCCCAAAGCATGGGCTACCCGGGACAGCAAACCCACCCCGAAGTGCAGGCTCTCGTCGAGAAAGGCGTGCAGCAGATTGCAGCGTCTGGCATCATCGCCGGTTGCAGCTGCCCCGATAACCTGGTTCCCCACTATCTGGAGCTGGGAGTGCGCTACTTCCACAACACTGTCGGGCGCTTGCTGCAATCCGCCAGCGCAGACTACCTCAAAACCATGCGAGCGGCTGCCGACGGCCTGGCCTAGTCCATCCAGACACGGCGTCACAACCAACACGACCACGGGAGGCCAAGCACGGCATGACCAGTCCAGTAGACCCCAATCAGATTTGCCTAACCGGAGAAAACTCGTTCATTCGCCTGTCGGCTTCCACCGGTGGGCCCAACACGACCCGTTCCAGTCATTGGCGCGTGTTGTGGTCGCCAGCCGGCGCCGGCCACGTGCTGTTTTTGAAGAGCGAAGACTTTAACCAAAACCCGATCCGCGTCTATTCGGACAACATCGCGCTGACCCGATATTTGCAGCAGGAAATCGAAACCTTGCTGTTCCCAGAGTTCGCAGACGTTGGTTTGCCGGTGATCGCGGCGGAGTTCAGCAAGTCTGGCGACCCGGCCAATTTCTGGACCGAAACCGTGGCCGCCGCAGACGAAACCGTGGTACTGAGCTGGTATGACTTCCTTACGCCGTTTATGCTGAATGTTCCGGCGGGTAGCGTGGAAGGCCGGCCGCACGGCGTGTACAGTTGCTTCATACCGGCCCGGAGCGCCCAACTCACAGTCGGCGGGCAGGTGCTATCCGGCGTGGTTTCCCCAGAAGCGCGCGGGCCGGCTCAAAGCAGTTCGGCCTGCATCGCCTGGTCAGAAACCTGGGTTAAGCCGTAACGCGACGCTGACCGGCGGGTTCTCCTCTCCGACGGCGTTCGAGACACTGGGAACGGTCAGGCGCCGCATATCTCCGCTACCGCGCCGTCGATGTAGAGCAGGCGCAACGACTGTACGGCCACGGCAGCCAACCGCTGGGCAGCCTCTGGATCCAGGCCCTGACACAGGACAGATACGGCCTCGCCGACCGAGGTTTGTCCGTCCAGCCGGGCCACCAACCCGGCTACCGCGGCGCTGCACGGCAAACCCTCCGGGTGGCCATCTGTAACCAGGCCATAACCCCAAACGAAATCTCCGTCGGCCAGCACGGGTTGGCGTTGTACGCGCACCCCCTCAGCCAACCGGGGGATGGCCTGCATCATCGTGTCCGGGGCGGTTGCCTGTTCCCATTCCTGCAACCACAAGTGGCGGCGGTCGCGTTCCGACTCCACGGCCGCCACGCTGTTGCCGAATGCGGCCGGCGCCAGTCCCTTGCTCAACACCGCCCGCTCGTAGCCACGGGCCGGTTGCCCGGCTACTGCCTGGATGAACGACTGTCGGGGCGTGAGAGCCGCATCGTCGTCCAGCAACCGGCGCGCTTCCCAAAAGTAAGAATCAGCAGTTCGGTTGCTGGAATAGAACAACCGCGCCATCTCGCGGAAGTGCCCGTATTCCTTGTAGTACAACTGCTGGTACACCCGCCCTACGGGGCCGGCCATCGTCGGGTCTTTCAGAGCCGACGATACCGCAGCCGTTGCGAGTGTAGCGGACGTCAATGCCAAGTGCACGCCAGACGAAAACAGTGGGTCGATGAAGCAGGCCGCGTCTCCAACCAGAATAAAACCGGGGCCGTGCAATGAGTGGCAGCGATACGACCAGTCCCGCAGCACCTCCGGTTCGGCGACCAGCTCCCCGCCTTGCACTAGCGCTGCCAGGTGCGGCGCCTGGGCTATTTGTGACATCAGAAACTGGCGCGCGCCCATGCTGTTGATCCCGGCCTGGCCGGTGTCCGAATCCACCACCGCACCGACACTTGCCCAGCCGTCCCGCAACGGGATGTTCCAGAGCCAGCCGCCCGCCTGAGACTCGATGAAAATGTTGCCCTCATCCGGATGTGGCAATCGTGCGCCGCCGGAAAAGTAGCCATACACCGCCAGGTTGTGGAAGAAGTCGTCCCACTGCCGCAGGCCGAGTTGTCGCGACAACAATCCGCCCTGACCACTGGCGTCGACCACATAGGCCGCCGGAAGCCGGGTTTCCGGGCCAGAATTGTCGGAGGACTGACCGCGCACGCCAACTGCCACCCCCTGGGCATCCAACTCCACACCGGTTACACGGAAGCCCTCACGCACATCTACGCCGCAACGCCGGGCATTGTTCAGCAAAATGGCGTCAAATTCGGGGCGCCAAACTTGGTATGAATGGGGATTGCTGTGGTTGGTTTCGCTGAAATACCAGCTCCAGGGATTTCGGTCGACACCCCACACCATGGTGGCACCGCGTTTGCGGACAAAACCGGCCCTTTCAACCTCATCCAGCACGCCAAGATCGCTGAGGATCGGAATGCTGGCCGGCAATAGTGACTCCCCCACGTGTGGTCTGGGGAATTTGTCCCGTTCCAGCAGTACGACGGGGTAGCCCTGGCGTGCCAGCAACGTGCTTACACACGAGCCACCCGGCCCGCCGCCAACAACCACTATCGGATCCGCAATCATGCCGTATTATTGCCCGTTGCGGTAACAGGGCACATATTCCTCGCCGCGACTATCGCCGCTAACGGTAGTACTGTGAAAATATTGGTTCTTCCCGGGTGATGATTTCGAGCACGCAGGGCTGCCCGGTAGTGGAGATTTCTTTGGCCCGCTCGATGGATGGACCTACCTCCCCCGGGTCGGTAACTCGCTCAGCGTATGCGCCCAAGGACTCGGCCATGCGAGCGTATTCACCGGTTACGTACTTGCTGCGATAGCGTTCGGTGGCGATGGGTATGTTCTTCTCGTAGCCGCCCATTGCGCCATTATTGACGATTACCGTGATGATACCCAGTTGTTCCCGGGCGGCGGTTTCAAAATCAGTGCCCGCCATTCCAACCGCTACGTCGCCCATCAGGTTCACGCAAGTTTTTTCGGGGAAGGCTACCTTGGCGCCCAGGGCGTAACCAAGGCCGGTGCCCAGCTGAGTGGAGTTTCCCCAACCGATGTAACCGCGGGGCGTGGTGGCGGCATAAAACGGCACGATTTGATCCCGTGGGTTGCCAGAGTCGTGAGTAACAATGCTGTTGGCCTTGTCCAGTCGCGCGTTGAGTTCGTAGACTACGCGGTAAGGACTGATCGGCGCGTCGTTGCTGCTTAATCGGGGCATCCATTCCGCTATCCATTCCTGTCGGACCTGGCGGATTTCAGCGGACACCGACGCATCGCCGCGGCGACCTTCCGGCCCCAGCCGGTCTTTGACTTCCTCGATGAGCTGGCCGAGGACGAGTTTTGCGTCCCCAATAATCATTTCCTCAAGAGGATACTCGCCGTTGAGGTCTTTTTCGTCGATGGTGGACTGGATGATGGTCTTTCCAGCTGGAACCGGCGCAGATGCCAGGGTACGCTGGAAGCTGGTACCGATGCCGAAAACCACATCGCTTCTGGCCAGAAATTCACCCACCATCCGGGTACAGGTATTGCCGCCCGCACCCAGCGCCAACGGGTGATTCTCCGGGAAGCCGCTTTTGCCCAGCGTGGTGGTCATGGTGGGCGCATTCAGCAGCTCGGCAAGTTCGACCAACTCGGCGGTTGCCTCAGAATAGAGTACGCCCTGACCGGCGTAGATTACGGGCCGGCGCGCGTTGATTAGCAGTTCGGCAACACGGGATACATCCCGAGGGTCGCCGGCAGACCGGCGCTTCTCCTGCGGTTTGTAGTGGAACTGTTCTTCGGATATCTCGCCGGCCAGGACGTCGTTGGGCATCTCCAGCAGCACCGGGTAGGGACGGCCGGTTCGCAGCTGGGTGTAGGCGCGCTGCATCATCTCCGGCACGCGTTCGGTGTAGTTGACGAAATCGGCCCACTTGGTAACGCCCTGATAGTTGCGAGAGGCGTCAAAGTCGGAGGACATTCCGCGGCGACGGGTGCCGGGATGACCGGGAATCATCAATATGGGCGACGAGTCCGCGTAGGCCTGGGCCACGCCGGAAAAAGCATTCTCGATACCAGGCCCGCCCTGCACGATACAAACACCGTTCTTGTTGCCGTTGTTGACCCGACTATACGCGTCGGCCATGTTCACCGCCGTGCGTTCCATGCGGGAAATGATTGGTCGAATTCCGGCAGCAGCGCAGGCATCGATCAAGATATTGTTGGGGAAGCAGAAAACGACATCGACGCCCTCTTGTCCCAGGATGTTGGCAACCGCTGTTTTCCCGTCCATTTAGTCCCCCAATCCCCGATGGGGCGCGGCTACCGCATCCGCGTCGGATGCCAGGCGCCGTCACCTTTGTGCTTAGCAGATTCAGTCAGCCAAAGCAGTATATTTCAATCCCGATAGCACGGCAAATCAGCGACATTCGCCAAGCGGACCGGGCTTTCATTGCAGCCGGGTTATTCGTCGGGTTATTCGCAGGGAGGGCGTGCTCCACGTCGGTTAGGCGACTTGAACACGGTCCGTTGGAGCGGAAATCAATTGGCGGTTTCAGACTGCGCAACACAAAACGTCGCAATGCGCGCAATTCGGTATTTTGCGGTGGGGATCGGCGGGTACTAACCAGGCGAGAAATGCGCTTTGTTTCAACCGCACGCTCAAATCGTTGCAATGTGTCCATAGGAACAAGTATAGTGTAGGCCGTATTAGGTTGCGCCGGTGCGCTTTCCTCCGAATAGGGAATCGCTGAGCCCGACGAATATAACCAATCGAGTACAGCGTCAAAACCATTTGACCGGAGGAAAAATCGTGGCTCTTTCAGATATTACCTTGGTGTGCAGCGACTGTGGCGCCGAGTTTCCGTTTACCGTAGGCGAGCAGGAATTTTACTCTTCCCGCGGCTTCACCAACTACCCCAAGCGCTGCTCCTCTTGCCGGAACGCCCGGCGTGGACAGCAGCCTCGGGACGGGGGCGGCGGGGGCGGCGGCTACGGTGCGCCTCGCGAAACCTTCTCAATCGTTTGCAGCAACTGTGGCGCCGATGCCACGGTACCGTTCCGGCCGCGTGGCGACCGTCCCGTGTACTGCAGCGACTGTTTCTCTCAAATGCGGAACTCCTGACCGCAGGACACAGCAAATCCACTTCGTTCCGGACCCGACGGTTTGTGTCCGCCGGCCGGAACGCTCGGCTCCGTAAGCCAAGCTGGGGGTCGTCATACTCCCGCCGCTGACAGCGGCGGGTTATTTTATGGCCCCAATGGCACACTGCGCCCGTCTGCAGCGCTAGCCCGCGCTCGGGTCCCCACGCTGATACAATATGGATACATTCTGCCCCGAAGCAGATATCCCTGCGTAATTTGACCCGGTCTGCGTAACCTTAATGCCGTACCAAGACCTGCGCGAGTTCGTTGGCTTTCTCGAAAGCAAAGGTGATTTGCGCCGTATTTCTGCTCCGGTTGACCCTGAGCTGGAGATTACCGAGATTGCGCACCGGATGTTGCGGGCCGATGGTCCGGCCCTGCTCTTCGAGAACGTAGTCGGGTACGACATACCCGTTCTGATCAACCTGTTCTGCTCCAACCGTCGGATGAACTGGGCTCTCGAGGTGGAAAGCGCCGATGAGCTAGCCGCCCGTCTGGAATCCATGATTGACCTGGTGCAAGGTGGCCCTCCATCCGGGATCGTCAACAAGTTGCGAACGCTGGGGAGTTTGGTACACGTTGGCTCATATCAACCCCGTACCGTTAACAACGCTCCGTGTCAGGAAGTGGTGCTCACCGGCGACCAGGTTAACCTGTACGACTTACCCATAATCAAGTGCTGGCCAGAGGATGCGGGGCCCTACATAACCCTGCCGCTGGTGATTACCAAAGACCCCGAAACGGGCACCCAGAACTACGGCATCTACCGGATGCAGGTGTACGACCGCTGCACTACGGGTATGCACTGGCAGACCCACAAGGTTGGGGCCAGGCACTACCGCTCCAGCGCCGAACGTGCGGATGACAGATTGGAGGTGGCCGTGGCGTTGGGCGGAGACCCGGCGTCCATCTGGACCGGATCGGCTCCGTTGCCGCCGGACATCGACGAGATGGTGCTGGCGGGTTTCGTTCGCGACCGCGGCGTTGAACTGACGCCGGCCAAGACCGTCGACCTGATGGTTCCGGCCCACGCCGAAATTGTCCTGGAAGGTTACGTAACACCCGGCGAGGAACGCACCGAGGGTCCGTTTGGCGACCACACCGGTTACTATTCGCTGGCTGAACCGTATCCGGTGTTCCACGTTACGACCATAACCCGACGGCGCAATCCCATCTATCCGACTACCTTCGTGGGCCGTCCGCCGACCGAGGATTACTGGATGGGCAAAGTGACCGAACGGGTGTTCCTGCCACTGATTCGGCTGATCCTGCCCGAAGTGGTGGACATCAACATGCCAGCCGAGGGAATCTTCCACAACCTGGTCCTGGTGTCGATGAAGAAAGAATACCCAGGGCAGGCGCGCAAGGTGATCTACGGCCTTTGGGGTCTCGGCCTGTTGAGTCTTACCAAAGTAATTGTGGTGGTTGACGATTTCGTGGATGTGCAGAACGCCTCCGAAGTGGCCTGGAGGGTGGCCAATAACATCAACCCGGGCACCGACCTGATCGTGGTGGAAGGGCCAATCGACGACCTGGACGTGGCATCTCCAACGCCCAGGTTCGGCAGCAAGCTGGGCATAGACGCCACGCGCAAGGGCCCTGAGGAGGGCTACCGGCGCGAGTGGCCGCCGGACATCGAAATGAGCGAGGACATTCGCGAGCGAGTGTCCCGGCGTTGGTCGGAGCTCGGCCTGGACGAAATCGTTGCCCCGCCCGGTCGGTGAAGGCTCCCCTAACGGACTTCAGCCCAGCGCCCCATCCACAAAACGGACCTGATTCCTGGTTTACCGATGCAAACAGCGCCCGCGCAACGCGACCCGATACGCACCATCGCCGCCAAGGTGCCACAGTACCTCAGCGCGATTCGCGTTTGGGAGTCGCTTTTCGCTATGCCATTCGGATATATGGGCATGGTGCTGTCATCCCACTACGCCGGCGGCAGCGGGTGGCCAGGCTGGCACGTTTTCATCTGGATTACGCTGGCTTTCGTTGGCGTCCGAACGCTGGGGATGTCAGCGAACCGCATTATCAATGCCCGCGAAGATGCCCGCAACCCACGCACGGCGGGGCGGCATATTCCCGCCGGTATCCTAAAACCCATCGAGGTTGGTGGGATGGCCGCCGTTGGCGCTGCCGTGTTTTTCACCGCAGCATGGCAACTCAACCCGCTGGCGTTGATGCTGGCGCCCGTTGCAGCCCTGTACGTGATTTTCTATTCTTTTGCCAAATACTACACTTGGCTGTGCAGCCTGATGCTCGGCGTGGCGTTGGCGACGGCCCCGTCTGGAGCCTGGATAGGCGTGGCGGGCCGGTTGGACTGGCAACCCGTTTTGCTCACGTTTGCGGTGGCGATGTGGGCCGGC
The DNA here is from genome assembly GCA_030341885.1 of Geodia barretti. NCBI lineage: Eukaryota > Metazoa > Porifera > Demospongiae > Tetractinellida > Geodiidae > Geodia > Geodia barretti. The sequence continues at coordinate 11,609 of CASHTH010003292.1, forward strand.
GGGTTTGAAACCATCTACGGCAGCATGGACTATGATTTCGACCGCGCCAACGGTATCAAGTCGATCTCGGCCCGCTTCGGTATACGCAACGCGTTTCGCACCACGCGTGTCCTGCACACCATCGCGTCGGCGGCGCTGCTGGCGCTGGGCATCTGGATGGGTCTCAACGTGTTCTATTTCATCGGTTGGGCCATTGCAGTGGGGCTGCTGGTCTATGAGAACAACATGGTAAAGTCGGGGGACACCTCCCGGGTGCCCATCGCGTTTTTCCAGATCAACAGCTATATCTCCACCCAGTTGCTGTTCTTCACCATCCTTGCCGTTGCTTTGCCCTTCGACGGGTTCTTTCCCTGGTAGATGTCAGCCGGGCTAACGGTCACACCATAATGGTCACATCAGATCCTGTTAGCCTAAACCATCCCGTAGTAGTGGGTATCACAGGCGCCAGCGGGGCGGTGATTGCCCGCGAACTGATCGATACCCTGCTGAACCGGAAGCACTCCGTGATTGCCGTGGCGTCCAACGCGGCCCGCATGGTGTGGCAGGAAGAGTTGGACGAGCCCTACAACCAGGCGGTGGCGCGGTGGCTGGAACATCCCCGGTTTCGGCAATACGCCATCAGCGACCTGTTCGCCTCGATCGCCAGCGGCACCACGCCAACCGCCGGTATGGTAATCGCTCCGGCCAGCATGAACTCGGTGGCATCCATCGCCCACGGGCTGACTCCCAACCTGGTGCTGCGGGCCGCCGACGTAACGCTGAAGGAACGTCGCCGGCTGGTACTGATTCCACGGGAAACGCCGCTGCACGCCATTCACCTGGAAAACATGCTGACGTTGTCCAGAATGGGCGCGGTCATATTGCCACCGGAACCTCCTTTCTACCTGAAGCCGCTGGACATCGACGGTGTAGTTCGTTTCGTGGTGCAGCGCGCCCTGGTTGCACTCGGGTTAACTGATGCTCTGCCCGACGACTTGCAGTATCAGGACCGGCAGCGGTAAAGAGGATTCCGTGGGTTTGATAACGTACTTCGTTGCCACTAGCTCGGACGGCTACATCGCCGAAGCCGACGGCGGTGTGGATTGGTGTTTCCAGGACGCCGATTATGGTTACTCTGCATTTTATGACACGGTGGAAGCGATAATAATGGGACGACGCGCCTACGATAAGGCGCTGAGTTTTGGCGAGTGGCCGTTTGCGGAGAAAACTACCTACGTCTTCACCAATTCCACGCTGGATGCACCGCCTCCGGGCGTGACGGCGGTGCGGGCTGATGCCGCAAGTTTCGCGGATACGTTGAAGGCCCGGCATTCGGGCACGATCTGGTTGTTCGGCGGAACCAACCTGGCCGAGCAGTTTCGGGCGGCCGGCCTGATTGATGAGTACGTACTTTCCATACATCCAATAGTGCTGGGTAGCGGGATTCCACTTTTCGCATCAGGGTCGACACCCACGCACTTGCAACTGTTGGGCGTAACCGAGTTCGACAGCGGGTTGGTGCAATTGCATTACCGGTCCGCCAACAATATGCCCACAGAGTCGGGCTAGACAGATGGCCCAACTGCGCGGCGATGAGAAGCGTCGCTACGTGGCCGAAATGTTCGCACGCATTTCGCCACGGTACGACCTGATGAACTCGTTGATGACCGGCGGTATGCACCACCGGTGGAAGCGCGCCACCGCCCGTTTCACCGCGACCGGGCTGCGCGGGAGCGCACTGGATATTGCGACCGGTACTGGAGACCTGGCATTCGCGCTGGCACAGATACCCGGCGTATCGCCAGTGGTCGGGGTCGACCTGCTGCCCGAAATGCTGACCATCGCGCGGAGTAAACGAGCCAGAATCAGCGGTGCGGGCCCGGCGGCCGAGTTTGCCGTGGGCGACGCGCTGCGTTTGCCGTTCGCCGATGGTACGTTCTGTTGCGCCACCGCCGGCTTCAGCCTGCGTAACATGGCCGATGTGCCGGCTGCCATCGCAGAGATGGCCAGGGTGGTAGCCCCGGGAGGGCGTGTTACCACCCTGGAACTGACGCCGATGCCACCCGGCTTGCGTGCGACTCTCGGTCGCGTTTATTTCCACCACGTGGTGCCATTGCTCGGGCAAGTGGTGGCCGGCGACCGCTCTGCTTACACGTACCTGCCCAACAGCGTGGACTACTTTCTGACGGCAGACGGGCTGGCCGAGGTGTATCGAGCGGTCGGATTGGCCAACGTGGGCTATTGCCGGCTCGGGATGGGCGGCGTAGCTCTCCATTACGGTGTGAAACCGTAGCGCCGGCGCTATCTTTCCGGCGAGGTTGCCCGCTCCGGAGCGCCCAAGTTCTTACGCTTACCAACTTTGTGAAACCAGACCGACCTACTGCTCACGCACGCGTACCCACTTAATCTGTCATCGCGAAGAGCGCCCGCTCATCCCGAGCTTGTCGAGGGACGTGGCAACCTCGATGAGGTTGAAGATACGTCTACGAACCGCCGTTGCTTCGGCGACGGGATTACCACGCTACGCTCGCGATGAAAAATTGGGTAAGCATGACCGGCCTACTGTCATTGCGAGGAGCGCAGCAACGCGGCAATCTCGCCGCCGTAGCAGTTGCGGTTCGCCGAAGTGTTCGCAACCTCAGCGAGATTGCCGCGCTTCGCTAACATTGACGGGCTAACGTGGGCACGCGCGGGCACTGTAGTATCCTTGCTGAGGCTGAACTCGCTACGGTATAATATATTTATAAAACCTCTTAGGGGATAGGCGGACCGATGCCGGATATTTTCGATAAACTGCAGCCTATCGTCCAGCGATATCAGGAAATAGAAACGTTGATGGCGCAACCGGACGTTGCGGCCGACTACTCCCGGCTACAGGAACTCAACCGGGAACGATCCTCCATGGAGGATTTTGTTGGGATTGACGCCCAACACCGCAAGCTGGGTGACGAACAATCCGACCTGCGCGCGCTGGTGCACGAAGGCGGCGACGCCGATTTTCTGGCAATGGCGCAGTCTGAACTCGCCGAAGTCGAAAGCAGTCTGGCTGCCTTATCGGAGCAACTTAAGCTCGCGCTGCTGCCCCGCGACCCCAACGACGATCGCGACGTCATTGTGGAGATTCACTCGGCAGCCGGCGGCCAGGAAGCGTCCCTCTTCGCCGGCGACCTGTATCGCATGTACCAGCGCTACGCTCAAGTGCTGGGTTGGGCCGTGGAGATTCTAGACTCAAACCCGTCCGACCTCGGTGGCTTCAACCGAATTGCCTTCTCGGTAGACGGCCAACACGCTTACAGCCAGCTCAAGTTCGAGGCCGGCGTCCACCGGGTGCAACGGGTACCCGAAACGGAAACCCAGGGTCGCATCCACACTTCAACGGTAACCGTCGCCGTGCTTCCACAGGCGGATGAAGTTGAAGTTGACATCAAAGACGACGACCTGCGTATTGACATCTATCACGCCGGAGGCCACGGCGGTCAAAACGTCAACAAAGTCGCCACCGCCGTTCGGATCGTGCACGAACCCTCGGGCTTGGTGGTGGTATGTCAGGATGAGCGTTCCCAATACAAGAACAAATCCAAGGCAATGACAATCTTGCGGAGCCGACTTTTCGCCGCGGAACAGAACCGCCAGCAAGTGGCAATCTCCACCAGCCGCAAAGCCCAGATTGGCAGCGGCGACCGCAGCGAAAAAATGCGCACCTACAACTACCCGCAGGATCGTATTACCGACCACCGCATCGGAAGTTCCGTCCACGGTATACAACGCGTTATGGACGGGGGCCTCGGCCATCTCATTGACCAGCTGATCACCAACGACCAGGCTCTCCGCCTGGAAGCGGTAACCGCCTAACCAATTCGTCGACTCCTGGAACGCCTCCGTGGGAGCCCGAGCAATGCCCAGTCTGCGGAACGTCATTCAGGAAACCCATCGCACGCTGGAGTCGGCCGGCATACCCGACGCCCGCCTGGAAGCCGAAGTCATGGTGATGGACGTAATGCGGATGCCGCGCCAGTCCATCTTCGCCGAGCAGGAATCCCAGGTCTCCGAGCAACAGCAGCAGAGCCTCAACGCTATCGTGGAGCGCCGTCTCACCCGCGAACCCCTAGCCTACATTCTGAACTACCGGGAATTCTACGGCGTCAACCTGCTGGTCAACCCGGATGTGCTCATCCCGCGACCTGAAACCGAAACCATGGTTGAGCACGCTCTGTTCATGGCCCTGATGGGAATGGAGAGCCGCGAACTGGTCATTGCCGACATCGGCACCGGCACCGGAGCCATCGCCATTAACCTTGCCATCCACCTTCCGGCGGCCCGCATCTACGCCACCGACGCCTACGACGCCACGCTGGACGTTGCCGCGTACAACATCAGGATGCACAACGTCACCGACCGGATAACGTTATTGAAAGGCGACTTGCTGGAACCGCTGCCCGAGCCGGTGGATGTCATCGCCGCCAACCTGCCCTACCTGCCTACGGATCGCATCCCGACCCTTCAGCCGGAGGTGCAGTGGGAACCGATTGCCGCGCTAGATGGCGGGCCCGGCGGTATCGACCTCATCGGGAGGCTGTTGAAACAGGCCGCTGCCGGCGACCGCATCAAACCCCATGGTGTCATCCTGCTGGAGCTGGATCCTGAGCAGATTCCCGAGGCCCGGTTGCTGGCCACCAACGCGTTTCCGGACGCCGAAATAACGGTGGAACTGGACCTGGCCCGCCTCGATCGACTGTTGGTAGTCAGCCTATCGGCGCCAGACGCAGAATATTAACGTTGCCGTGCGAGGCGTGCAACTAGGTGTCCGCCGGGTTTACCCGTGGTAGGCCTGAGCCGCAGGGCCTTTCAACTATCAACGCCCCGGTCGACGAAGCGTCGCCTGGTTCCCAGAGACCCCCCCACTGCCGGAACACCGCCGGTAGCCGACAGCCTGGATTCAGGCTCGGGGCGCAACGACGGTGGGGAACAATCGAAAGGCCCGGCCTGCCCTGCACCTTACCCTCCGGCGAGCCGGCGCCCGTTCTGGATTATCCACTCGGAATCGACGTCCAACTTGGGCTGGCACACCTTGATGAATTCACTGACATGCCTGATGTAAGGCGGTTCCCCCCGACACTGCCGCAGGTAATCCACCACCATCGCCAGGTTGATAACGCCCTGGCCATCGGTAAACGGAGAACCCTGGGCCTCGGCTTCTTCGGTGAGTACCCATTTCCCGTACACGGGATTGTCGAACCAGGTTCCCTTTAACACGCCGTCAACGTCGGGAGACCGGTCGCCCATTGCCAACTCCACCGCCTGCCACAACTCCCGCCGGCGGACGGGTTCGGCCCGGGTAACCAGCACGTCGCGCAATATCTTGCTGGCCAGGAGAGTGATGGTGTCGGCAGCGCCGACGGCATAATCTGCATTGGGTCCGGAGGCCAGAGGGACAGCCATTTTTACTCCTGATCAGTCGCGGTAAATGGAGAAGGTTTCAGTGATATAGTCGATCGGCGCCACGTTCCCGATGGCACCATATTATGTTGCCCCATCGTATCTGTGGCGTCAATACGCACACTGATAAAAGCGACGTGAAACCGTACATTCCCGGCCCCGCCGGGGTGGGGCAAATTACTTTGTTTACAGACCGGTAAGTTCCAGCGTCCAGACCCGGTTTGCTTGCAAATCGGCAACGCGCACCGCATGGTTGTTGGTGTCGGCGACGTACAACAGATCGGGCCGGTCGCCGTCGAATCTGGCGAAACTCAGGCCGCTGGGTTCGCTAAATGTGGCGTGTTGACCGGTGCCGTCGTGCAAGCCCGTTGCTCCTGAACCCAATACAGTTTGTACGGACCGGGTTAACGTCAACAGTCGCTTGATTTTGTGATTGTAGGTGTCGGCCAAAAACAGCTCGCCCTCGTGCCATTCGATACCGATGGGATGCTGCAGCCGCACGTGGTGCTCCACCCCGTCCCGGTCGCCAAAGGCAAACAGGTCGATGCCGACCAACGTGGCGACGCGCCCGATCACCGGATCCAGGCCGGCGCTCCGGATACTGCTGGTTTCGGAATCGGCAAAATACAGCAGGTCGTTACCCACCGTAATGCCGCTCGGTTGCGCCAGGGTCGCCGTGGCCAGCGGGCCGTTCTCGATGCTCTCCGCACCGGTTCCGGCGTGCGGTTGCACCACGCCATCGGCCAGCGACAGCCGCCAAAGCTGATGGATGCCGGCCATTGCGATGTACAGTTGACCCTGGTGATGCGTCAGATCCCACGGGCTGCTCAGGGCGACCTGGGCGCCGGGGCCGATCGCCCTCCGATCCATGCCCTGTTCGCCAGTTCCGGCGATTGTGCTTACTGTCTGACGGCTCAGGTCAATAGTTCGGATGGCATGGTTCTCGGTGTCGGCCACGTACACAATGTTCCCGACCAGTTCCATTCCCTGCGGGTGATTGAATGCGGCCGAACCATAGGCGCCGTCGATGAAGTCCTCGGCGCTAGAACCCACCACCGCCTGCACCGCACCGTCGAGGTCGGAAATGATGATCCGATTATGGTTGGTATCAGCGATAAACAGGCGATTGCCCGGGCCATCGGCCAGGACTTTACCGGGGAAGGCCAGCGTCTCATCTTCCAGGGCATCGGGTTTTAGATGCAGGTCGCGCCGGTCGATCATGCCTTTGGCGTCGAATTCGGCAATCATCTGGCCGAGCAACGCATCAAAGTCATCGAAGGGCAGCTCGCCTTCGTGCTTACCGATCACCTTGCCAGCCGGATCCACGAACATCAACGTGGGCCAGGCGCGGCAGGCATACTGGCGCCACACCTCAAACTCGGTATCGTTGACGATGGGATGTTTCAACTCATAGCGCTGGGCGGCGCGCAGCACGTTGTCAGCGTCTTTCTCATTGGGGAATTTGGCCGAATGAACGCCAACGACGACCAGTTCCTGGGCGTATTTCTCTTCGAGTTTCCGCAACTGCGGAAATATATGCATACAGTTGACTCAACAATACGTCCAAAAATCCAGCACCACCAACTTGCCCCGCAGGTCAGCCATGCTGAGCGGACGGTCCGTGTTGACCCATTCGACATCGGCGGGAAAGTCCGGCGCGTTGACAGTGCCGGCGAAAGACTTGGTAGCCATGTTGGTGCTCCCTGTACGACTGTGCGAATCCTCGTCGATTAGCGCGGTGGCTGTGATTCAAAAGCCAGCGTGGCGTGGCGCATGAAGATGGCGCCCACCGGTTCGCCCAGCGGGGCGTTGGCGACCAGCACCGCGATAACATGCTCCTGGCCCGGTTGACCTGGCTCTTCTACCAATACCCGTTTGGGCGTGTTGTTGCCGGTTACCGCGCCGATGTTACGGTCGATCTGGCCGTCGATGAACACCTCGCCGTAGTTGTCCACGTTAGTCTCGAACCACACCCGGCATTGGGTTACGTCCTGTCCTTTCACTGTATCCGGCATGGTGAATCGCAAGCGATACCAAGCGAAGGTGAATCCCACTGAGTACCGTTTCTGGAAATCCGCGCTGCTCTCCCACGACGAATCATCATAGTCGGGCAGGCGGGCATTGCTTCCCAGCATCTCAGCGACCAGGCCCTGATTGGGTTCGCCTGGTTCCAGCCCCTGGGCGATGCGCCAACCGTCCGACTTGATGACGGTCAGGTCAGCTTTTTGCTCTAGATCCAACGCTACTCTTGGCATCGTGTTACTCCTGATATGCTGTTGATTGCGATGATTGGTTTAGCTTGACCGGGTAGTGTTTACGCCTTCAGATGCTCGGTGAAAAACTCCAGCGTGCGCGGCCACGAGCGGTCGGCGGCTTCTTTTTGATATCGCGGGCCGGTAAAATCCATGAAGGCATGATCGGCATTCCGATACACGTAAAACTGGTGCGCTTTACCGAGACGGTTCAACTCTTCGTCGAAGTTACGCATATCTTCCTGTGAGGGGTTCTCATCCACCTCGCCGAAATGGAACAGCATGGGGCAGTTAAAATTGCTGGCCATCTGGAAGGGAGGAGTGTCGCCGGCGCCCCACGTCACCAGCAGGTTGCCGCCCGTAGTAGGGCGCCACCGCCGCGAAGTGCGGATTGGAGGCCGCCGCCAGCCAAGCCACGCGCCCACCCATGCAGAAACCGGTAACCCCGATACGGTCGCCCCGAATCGCCTCATGGTTGCGGAGCCAATCAACCGTGCCGTTGATGTCGGCGACGATGTGAGGGTCGCTGAGCACGTCCCAGGGGCGCGGCCGCGGATCGCCGTTCAGCACGTCGTCGGGAATCCGATGGTACAGGTTGGGCGCGACTGCCGCGAAACCCTCGCCAGCCAATCGGTCGCAAATGGTCTGGATAAATTCATCAACGCCGCCGCCGTGTTGTGCCACCACCACCGCCGGGAAGGGTGCGGTGAAACCGGCGCTGCTACTCGGCACGCTGGCGTACATATCCATCTCGCTGCCATCAACGGTTAGTTTTTCCCAAAAACTGGCCATGGCGATACCTCCTGAAGTTGCAAATTACCCGAAAGTTGGTTCCAGATTCAACTCGTTTCAGCTTTTTAGATGTTGGTCGAAGAACTGCACGGTGCGCGGCCACGACGCCTCGGCCGCCGCCTGCTGGTAGCGCCCGCCAGACGGATTCATAAAGGCATGGTCGGCGCCGGGATAGGAATAAAACTGGTGCGCTTTGCCGAGGCGATCCAGCTCGGCGTCCAGCGCGCGCATATCCTCCGGGGAAGGATTGGCATCAATCTCCCCGAAGTGGAACAAGCATCGGGCAGTTGATTTGGGCAGCCAGATCGAACGGAGCGGTGTCACCAGCGCCCCAAGTGGCCGTCAGGTTGCCCCCATAGTAGGGCACGACGGCGGCAAAGTTTGAGTTGGTAGCGGCGGCCAGCCATGCGACGCGCCCGCCCATGCAGAAACCCGTTACGCCAATGCGGTCGCTCTGCACAGCGTCGTGATTGAGCAACCAGTCGACGGTTGCGTTGATATCTGCGACGATGTCCGGATCGCTGAGCAATGCGGCAGGTCGCGGGCGAGGCTGCTCGTTCAGCAGAGCAGGGTCGGTAACTCGATGGTACAGGTTCGGCGCCACGGCGGCGTAACCCGCTGCCGCCAACCGGTCGCAGATGTCCTGGATGAACGCGTCTACGCCGGTGGCGTGCTGTGCCACGACTACCGCCGGAAATGGCGCGGTGAACCCGGCGCTGCTACTCGGCACGCTGGCATACATCTGCATTTCCTGGCCGTTAACGGTGATAGGTTCCCAAAAACTTGCCATACCAAACCCCCAAAAGGCGGATGAGTTTACTCGACCAGTCGGTCTTCAAATCCCGGCCGAAGCGGCGCGTTGCGCTCTTCCCAAGCGACCTTGAAGATCCAATTCAATATGGACGTCAGGACCAGCAAGATCAACGCACCACCGACGACCCCCAATGCCGGGAATCCGTTAATTGTGAACAGTGTATCGGAAATGGCATCGATACCGATCAATGCTGCACCGATGAAGAAAAACACCAACCAAATGTCCCTAAGGTTTTTCATCGCCAGGAACCCGAGAGGAATTGGACAATCCACACTGAAAAACCAAACCCAATCAACCCGGCCAGCAAGCCGACCGCAGTCGCACGCAGAGCGCTCTCTGACAACTCGGCAGAAAAGACCAACAGGAATAACGTCACGGCGACGAAGAAACCGACGCCCACCGCAACGAATTTCATGGGCAGAGGGTCCGCGTGGCTAAATGGGGGTCTGCTATCTTCAAATCAACCCCTCCTCCCGAACCTGGGCCAGCGTCGCTTCGAAGGCGGACAGGGTTTGGTCGATGTCTGCCTCGTGGTGGGTTGCGGACACCAGCAGAGCGTCGCGGCCCATGATGTCTATGCCACGATTCTGCAAACCTCGCTTGATGCTGCTTACCGCCGGAGTTGCTGCCGCCGCCTTGATGCGACGGTTCACATCCGGGCCAAACTCGTGATCGAAGTCGCCATCCGCCAGCGTGAAGTGGATCATGGAAGCGATACCGTAGGCGTGGCCGCTAACCTCCGTTCGCGTGAAAACATCGTTCAGGCCGGCTTTGAGCCGGTCAGCCATCGCATCCGCATTTTGGTTGATCGGTTCGCTGGCAATCAATTCCAGGCAGGTTGCACCGGCCACCGCCGACAGCGGGTTGCCGTTGAAGGTGCCCGGGTGATACACCCGCTGCGTGTTATCCCATTCGGGGTCGCCACGCTGGGCGATCATATCCACTATGTCAGACTTGCCGCCGACGGCCCCGCCCGGCAACGCGCCCGCAACGATCTTGGCCATGGTGGTCAGGTCTGGCGATACTCCGTAGCGCACCTGGGCCCCGCCGGGGGAGGCGCGAAAACCGGTTACCACCTCGTCGAAAATCAGCACCACACTATGCTGGTCGCAAAGTTGACGGAGGCCCAACAGGTAGTTTGGAACGTCAAAGGGCAACTGTCCGTAGTGGGCGCCAGTGGGTTCGAGGATGATGGCCGCGATGTCAGTGTCGCGTTCCATCGCCTGCTGAACGGCGTCCAGGTCACCAGCCGGCACAATGACCATGCTGCCCCAGGCTTCCGGCGGTATCCCCGGCGCCGGGCGGTCCGACCCGGCCATGGCGTAGTCGTGCCAGCCGTGGAAGTGGTCCTGCAACTTGATAATCTTGCTGCGGCCCGTGTATGCCCGTGCGAGTCGCATTGCCATCAGCGTGGCTTCGGTGCCGCTGCTGTGGAAACGCACCCGCTCAATGGAGGGCATCAGATTCATAATTGCCCGCGCCCAACGCAGTTCTTCGTCGGTACAAGCGCCCAGATGAGTACCACGCCGCATCTGCTCCACAACCGCATCTGCCACTGCCGGATGGGAATGGCCGAGAATCAACGCCCCGTGGCCAGACACGTAGTCAATGTACTCGTGGCCGTCCACATCCCATTTGCGCGGGCCCAGCCCGTGGGTTATGTACAGCGGGAACGGTTCGGCGTAACGGTTATCGTGGGTAACGCCGCCTGGGAAGATGCCTACAGCCTTCCGATATCGTTCGGCGGAGCCGGGGTGTTGGGCGATGTATTGTTCTAGAATCGTGGGCATTATCACGCTCCAGCTGCTTGGTCCGTACGAGTTGGCCGGCGGTGCCATTGTAGCATAGCGGGTCGGCAGCGAGGCTAAAGCGCATTGACCTCTGGCACCTCGGTAGTCAATTCCGGTGGCCGCTTGATGAACAGGAAACACACCCCGGCAATCATTGCGCAGATGGCTCCCGGGACGATGGCGCGGTTGTAGCTGCCGAATTGGTCGTACACCCACCCGGCGTACACCGGAGACGCCACCAGCGCCCAGGCATAGGCGAAGGTTATGTAGCCGCGCAGTGTGGCGAACCTGGTGCGGCCGTAGTACTCGCCCAGGGCTGCCCACACTATCACGCCGGCCCCATCCATCATCCCTTCGCAGACCACAAACCCCAAAACCAGCGTAATGCCGATGGCAGTCTGCCAGTCGCCCTGCCAAAGGAACAGGTAGCCCACGCCTTCGACGAAAAGGCTCACCGCCATAATCGCCTGCTTGGATACCCGGTCGCCCATATAGCCCATGATCAGGCGAGAAACAAAGTTGATGGCAGACATCGCACCAATCAGATTGGCCGCCATCTGGGTGCTCATCCCCTTGTCGTCAACCAGTATTGGGAACAGGCTGACCAGGATGCCCAGCGTTGCCGTTTGTCGCAAACCTGCTCCCAACAACAGCAGCCAGTACGCTCGTGTCCGCAGAGCCTCTCTAACCGTATAGTCTCGGGTTTCGCGGCGCGTCTGCCCCCGGCCCCCGGTTATCGGAGGGCGAGTCGCTCCATCGGGCAAGAGCCCCATGTCCTCCGGGCGATTACGGAACCAGATGCAAAGCGGCAGAAGAATAACCAGGTAAAACAGGCCCGATGCTATTAGTCCCCACCGCAACCCGGCCTGATCGATGAGCAGATTCATGGTCGGTATGAGGGCCAACCCACCCAGCGATGCAACTGCGGCGAGAATGGAAATCGCCAGCGCCCTCTTGCGTTGGAACCACTGATTCAGGCCAGCGAAGCAGGCGTGCTGGAAGGCCATGCTGTTGCCGAGAGACACCAATCCGAGGTACACGAGCGCGAAGGTCCAAAACCCTGGCATCCAGAACGCCATGATGAAATAACCAATCACGGCCAGGAGCAACGACGGAACCAACACGTTGCGGTTCCCAAACTTGTCGATGAGCCAGCCCGCGAATGGCCCCTCCAGGCCGCCCTCGGCCCGGGCCACGGAAAACACCAGGTTGGTCTGAGCCTGGGTTATGCCCAGTTCATTGCGGATGGGGAGCACCAGCACGCCGAAACCACGGAAAAATACCCCGCTGGCGAAAAAACTCATCGCCGAGGTAATTGCCACCATCCACCATCCATAGTAGATACGCGGCCGCTCGCTGCCTGCCGTTGTTTCTCCGGAAGTTACCACTGTTCCCCACCAGATGGGTAAGCGTTGGATTTGCCCGCAGCGCGCTTGCGCCGCGTTTACGCACAACGATTCGCCAGTGTATACGTCGGCCCGCTTCACGGCAACGCCGGATGCTGCGTCACACGTTCCCGCTTCAATCTGACATTACGAGGAGCACCCGCTCATCCCGGGCTTGTCGAGGCACGTGACCACCTCGATGAGGTCGTACACACGTCGGCGAACCGCCGTTGCTACAACGACGGGATTGCCACGCTACTCTCGCAATGACAACGCTAGACCCAGGCTGGCACGGGCGATAGATACGCAGCGTGTTGGGGGGAAAAATATCCAAACCTCTGACGGCACACGAGTTGTTGACAATTACCGGGTGCGACCGCATCCGCTGACGGGTTACAATGCCAACATTACCCAGACGACTGCTACTGTGCCGTGAAAACCATGATTCAGCCGTCGGTTCGCCACATAATCCACGCCGACCTCGACGCCTTTTACGCCGCGGTTGAACAGCTTGATAATCCAGAACTGCGGGGCAAACCGGTGCTGGTGGGCGGAAGTCCGGACGGGCGCGGCGTCGTTGCCACCGCCTCATACGAGGCCCGCAAGTTTGGTGTCCACTCGGCAATGCCCATGGCCACCGCGGTGCGCCATTGCCCAGACGGCATCATCGTGCGACCCCGGTTCGACCGATACCGAGAATTGTCGGCGCAAGTCATGGGGGTATTCCGCTCCGTAACCGACACCATCGAGCCGCAATCCCTGGATGAAGCCTATCTGGACATCACCGTCGCTGCCGATGACCGCTCACCAATCGCCGTTGCCATAGACATCAAAGCCAGGGTGGCCGCCGAAACCGGCCTGACCGTATCGGTGGGCCTGGCCACCGGGAAATGCGTCGCCAAAATCGCGTCCGACTTGCAAAAGCCAGACGGCCTGGTGGTGGTTCCCGACGGTGAGGAAGCCGAATTTCTGGCCCCGCTCGCGGTCGGTAAACTAGCGGGTATCGGCCCGAAATCTGCCGCGCGGCTGCTAGCCGACGGAGTGCACACGATCGGCGACCTGGCCGGGATGCCCGAACCCTGGTTCACACGCCGGTTCGGCAAGCGTGGCGCCAGCATTCGCGACCACGCCCGCGGCATCGATCACAGTCCGGTGCAGACGGTGCGGGAAACCAAATCGATGAGCAGCGAAACGACCTTTCCGGAAGACATCGGCTCTGCCGAAGAACTGCGTCCAGTCATTGACCGTCTTTCGAGCAGCGTCGCCAGTGCGTTGATGCGAAAATCCCTGACCGGACGCACCGTTACGGTAAAGATGCGTCTGTCCGATTTCACCACGTTTACGCGCCAAATGACCCTGCCCGCTTCCATCAACGACGATTCGACGATTGGCGCCACTGCGTGGACGTTGCTGGAACGGGAACTGGCACCGGAGCGAACGTTCCGCTTGCTGGGCGTCGGCGTTTCCGGATTCGTACCGGCGGAACCGGAAGGCAACGATAAGCCCAACAGACGGCGAGCGGCGCACCGGGCTTCCGCAGGTGCTCGCGCAACTTCCTATCAACTAGCCCTGCCCGTCAACTAGCCTTGCTCGTGGAATCCGAAACGGGGTAGGGCCGCGGTCGGCGACCACCTACCGGAACAAATCCTTGTCGCCTTCCCGGACGATGGCGCGGCTGCTGGCGTCATCCATGTGCTCGTAGGGGTAGCCCCTGATGATCGCTACCGGCACCCCCAACAGTTTGCCGGTAACCAGTTCCGCCGTTGCCGCCAACTCGTCGGCCACCGCGATAGTAGTGGTATGCAGTTCGTTACCGTGGGGATCGAATTCGCCGATGTAGCTCACCACCGGATTGAAACCAGCCACGCCGATAGACACGTTGACGGCCCCGTTCCGCCAGGGGCGACCGAAGGTATCGGAAACCAGCACTGCAACGTCAACGCCCAACCGGGAACTCACGGCATCCCTGATCCCCTGCGCCGACGCGTCCGGGTCGACCGGCAGGAGGCAAATGGCGTTTTCGCCGGGGATGTTGGAGGCGTCAATCCCGGCATTGGCGCAAATGTAGCCGTGGTAGGTTTCGCTGATGATTACGCCGCGGTCCATGCGCACGATGCGCCGGCTCTCGCGAAGAATCATCTCGGTATGGCGGGGGTCGCGGCGGTGGCCCTCGGTAATGGCCACCGCCAACGGCGAAGCTTCAACGTCGTCTATGGTCATCACGCGGCCTTCAGCCTTGCTGACGACTTTCTGGGTAACCACGAGCACATCACCATTTTCCAAGGGGGTGCCCTGGGCGGCGCAGGCATCCATGATTTGCGCGGCCAGGTCATCCCCGGCGCGCACTTCTGGCAACCCCTCGATTCCGATAGCGCGAATTTCAGGCGGCATGGCGTCCTCCCCGACTTGGCGACTGCATTCCGGTAGCGTGGCTCACAATGCCAGTTTATCACCTGACCCATCGGCGCCCAACGGGTGGGCCTCGCATAGCGATACCGGCGAGGGAGTGCTAGAATGACGATGGTCGCAATCCGGCATCGGAGGTACCCAAAATGAGCACATCTCGTCATCATCACCGCGTCGCAAGAAGGTATACACCAAATACGGGGACCAGGGCGAAACCAGCCTCCTGTACGGGGGCAGAGTATCCAAGGCCAGCCCACACACCGAGGCTTACGGCATCACCGATGAGGCAGTCAGCCTGATGGGGCTGGCTCGGGCATTGACCGATGATGACAAGGTGAAAAACATCCTGCGGGATCTGCAGCGCGAGTTGTTCACCGTGGCCGCCGAACTGGCCACTGACCCATCCAAATACGACCTGTTCCACCAGCACTTCACGCCGGTTACCGAGGCGATGGTGGACAAACTGGAAGAGATAATCGACGAGCTGGAAACCCACTTCCAGATGCCCCAAGTATTTATTCTCCCCGGTGGAACTCCGTCGTCGTCCGCCATGGATTCGGCCCGCACCGTCATACGTACCGCCGAACGCAGGGTGGTAAGCCTCTCCGAGGTCGGCGGATTGACCAACAACCTGATCCTGGCCTATCTGAACCGGCTGGGCGACCTGCTGTTCGTGCTGGCTCGCTACCATGATCGGGATATTCCCATCGAACGCGCCACCGGCGAACGTGTCTGATACCCAAATGCCTCCGTTAGACACCGGCGATCCCAATATCGTCGTAATCAACTACGAATCAGGCAACCTGCGCAGCGTCGCCCGGGCCGTGGAGAAAGCGGGCGTGGTGCCGTGTGTGACGTCAGACCCGGCCATGCTGGATTCGGCCGACGCCGTGATATTGCCGGGTGTGGGCTCGGGCCCGGCGGCAATGTCAGCGCTGAATGCCCGTGGCTTGGTGGAACCGTTGCTCGGGTATATTGCCAGCGGGCGGCCTTTTTTGGGGGTTTGCCTCGGTTTGCAGTTGTTGCTGGAAGCCACCGATGAAGGCGACGCCGACTGCATTGGCCTGGTTCCGGGACGGGTCAGGCGACTGCCGGACGGAATGAAGGTGCCGCATATGGGCTGGAACACTGTGCGCTTTCAGACCGAGCATCCGCTATGGGCCGGCATCCCGCAGGACAGCCACTTCTACTTCGTGCACAGCTACTACGCCGACCCGACCCAACGCGATAACGTAGCCGGTGTTACCGAATATGGCGTGCCGTTTTGCAGCGTTTACGCCCGCGACAACGTGGTGGCGACCCAATTCCATCCGGAAAAGAGCGGCGTGAACGGCCTACGCATCTACGCCAATTTCGTCAGTCAAGCCGCGCGCGTTAGCGGTTAGCACGCATTGGGTGTCTGACTAAATGGAAATAATCCCGGCGATTGACCTGCGGGGCGGCAACTGCGTCCGCTTGTATCAAGGCGATTACGAGCAGGAAACGATCTTCTCCGACGACCCTTTGGCGGTGGCCGAGCGTTGGCAATCCGAGGGCGGCCAACGGCTCCACATCGTGGATCTGGACGGCGCCCACAGCGGCAACCCGGCCAACCTGGCCGCCATCACTGCCATCACCCGCGCGCTGACCATTCCCGTGCAGGTCGGCGGGGGCATCCGCAGCGTCGATACCGCTTCCGGCCTGTTCGAGGCGGGCGCGGCGCGAGTGGTTGTGGGCACGGCGGCGGTCTCGAACCCCAAGCTGGTGGAGGACTTGTGCCAGCGTTTTGGCCCCGACCGGGTCGTGGTGGCGCTGGATGCCCGCGACGGGTTGGTCGCCATCCATGGCTGGACGGAAACTTCCAACGTAACCGCCACGGACCTCGCCGGCCAGATGCCAGGTTGGGGGTAGAGCGCCTGCTGTACACCGATATTTCGAGAGACGGCACGCTGGAGGAGCCGAACTACGCGGCTACCGCTGCCCTGGTCGAAGATAGCGGACTGAAAGTCTTGTCGGCGGGCGGCGTTGGCGCGGCGGAACACGTAGCGAAACTGGTCCCCACGGGCGCCGAGGCAGCGATAATCGGACGCGCGTTGTACACGGGAGACATCACCATCGGAGACGCGTTGGCCGCGGCCCGGGGGTAATCCCCGCCCGGTCCCTCGTCCAAACTGGCGGCGAAAGGCCAGCGGTGGGTCAGACTATGGCTGCGGCGACGGCGTCATCGTCGCCAACCGGCATCCCTCCGCGTTGGTCGAGATACTGCTGACGCACCGCCAAGCGTTCTTCGCCAGTAACGTCCCAGTCGTCCCGAAACACTTCCATCAGAATGAAGTTGTGGGACATCCGCCGCACCTCGCGCACCGGATTGAATCCAGACCGCTCGAAGCACTTCTGGGCGCGGTGATTCCAGTCCAGCGTGTGCAGGTAAACCCGTTTCAGGCGCAGGTCCTCGAACATATGGTGCAGCAGCGTTACCACGGCATCGTAACCGTAGCCGCCACTCCAATAATCCCGGTCGCCGATTACAATACCCAGTTCGGCCTCTTTAGACAGGCTGTCCAGGTCGTAGTACATACAATTGCCGATGAACTTGCCGCCGGCGACTTCAATCGCAAAATGGTGCGAGCCCGGCGTAGGCCAACGCACCTGATCTTCAAAAAGCTTCAGGTACCGTTCATACTTCATGGTGAGGGGATATGCGGCGTCCAGGCGCGCGATTTCGGGATCACTGCGCCAGATGTAATCCAGCTCGGCGTCCTCCATGCGCTTGCCACGCAAGAGAACCCTAACGCCCCGCAGAACCAGGCTGTTGGTCATGGCTGCCCGCTCCGTCGATAGGTTTCGATGAGTGACAGAGCCTCTCCCAGCACGCTGCGTTCGTTGTCGTACTCCAGCATTTCCAGCGCCTGGTTATACTCACACCACTCAACCACATCAAACTCGGAATCGTGGTCGGAAGTGCTGCCCCCCGACGGTTCCATCAGATAGAAATAGACGGTTTTGTCGTAGCGAACACCGTCATTGTGGCCCACGAAGTAATAGCGAATGCTGGTAATGGGAGCCAACACGGTTACCTGAAGGCCGGTTTCTTCCTGCACTTCGCGCCGGGCCGTTTGTTCCACGCTTTCGCCGGTTTCGGGAGTGCCCTTGGGCAACCGCCAACTCAACGGAGCGTCCGCCCCCTGGAATCCCGGACGGTTGCGCGCACACAAAAGGGTCTCAATCCGGCCGGCCGCTTCCCGGAATACCAAACCCCCGGCCGAAATCAATCGTTCCTGCGACCAGGTGTCGACTGGCGCGCCGGCGGGGGCGGGAGATACATCAAATATGATGTTTCCTGGTGCGGCGTCGGGTTCGTCACCGGGCAGGGTCGTGGGGATTGTCATAGTTAGTAAATCATCAACCTGAAAGTGCAGTCATTTTAGCCGCCGGATGTTGCCGGGTCAAACCGAAGGCCATTGGCAGGGGCCGCCGCCGGTGAAGTCCAACCCGGCTAGCCGGCACGCCAGCCTCGCAATCTGGGCGGCGAAATCGCTAATTGCCCCCGCCGATGGCCGGCACGAAGTGGATTTCAGTGTTTTCCCCCACCCGTTCCATCAGACCCATGCGGGCCACTTCACCGTCCACGGCCACGGCCAGGTTGGAGCGGAGGTCGTCATCCTCGATCAACCGGTCGGCAATTCCGGGGAACATTTCTTCCAGCTTATCTATGACCTGACGCACGTTGCGCGCCGTTACCTCCACTTCCTTCACTCCACCTGTGGAAGATTGCAGCATCGTCGGCACGAATACTCTGGCCACGTTTCACCTCCTGATGCGCTCCCGAGTTGCGGACACCCCGCTGTCATCGCGGGTCTCCGATCGTTACATGATAACTCAGACCATTTGGGCGATTGCCCAGGAGCA
Organism: Geodia barretti; assembly: GCA_030341885.1. Taxonomy (NCBI): domain Eukaryota; kingdom Metazoa; phylum Porifera; class Demospongiae; order Tetractinellida; family Geodiidae; genus Geodia; species Geodia barretti. Next base: position 30,351 of record CASHTH010003292.1, read on the forward strand.
ACGTTAGCAAGGAGTCTGGTCGGCGATGCCCTCCGCCAGTTGCAGTTCACGGATATAGCAGATGATTTTGTCCACCTGCCCCTCCGAGAGGCCGATAACCGGCGGCATATCGCCGAACGCCCAATGATGCGCCTGAACGCCGTTTTGCACCGCAAACCGGATCGAATGATCCGAGTGGTGGCCCGGTTCATACAGTTGATGCACCAGCGGCGGGCCCAGGGCAGTCCCGACTGCGCCAGCGCCGTGGCAGGCTGCGCAAGTCATCCCAAACAGCGCCTCGCCTTCCTGCCCGGTTGCGGATAACTCCACGCCGGAATCAGACGATCGGTTGCTTCCGTATGCCGTTTCTTCCGGCTGGTTGGCTGCCGTTCCGCAGCCGGCCAGGAACAGGGCGGCGATGACCCAAGCGGCAATAGCCACGAAGCCTGGGAAGGTCTTGAATCTTTTGGTCGTGCGTTTCACTGTGCTCGTCATGCTGAATACCCACCACAGCAAATGCCGGCCGACTCAGACACCCCAGGCTTGTGATTCGGTTTGCGGGGGTACCTATTGCAGGGGTTCCTATTTTAGGGGTACTAGTTGCCGTTCCACTCCGCTTCCAGGATGCTGCCCGGTGTGATGGGCAGGCTGGTCATGCGATGCCCAATAGCCGCGGCCACGGCATTTGCAACCGCGGGCAGCGGGGGAACGATAGGCACCTCGCCAACGCCGCGCACGCCATAAGGATGGCCTGGGTTGGCCACCTCAACGATTACGGTGTCAATCATGGGCAAGTCCAGCGCCGTGGGCATACGATAGTCCAGGAAGCTGGAGTTCACCATCTGTCCGCTGTCGTTGAAGTAATACTCTTCGTTGAGCGCCCAGCCGATGCCCTGCACCGCGCCGCCCTGGATCTGGCCTTCCACGTAGCTGGGATGAACTGCTTTGCCAGCATCCTGGATTGCGGTGTAGCGCAGCACGGTGGTTTTGCCGGTATCCGGGTCGACCTCAACGTCAACCAGATGCACGGCGAAGGAATTGCCCTCTCCGGTCGGGTCAAGGCTGGCCGTGCCGGTGATGCCGCCGCCCGTCGTGTACAGCTGGCGCGCCAACTCCTTGAAGGTAAAACTCAGCTCCTCGGATTTGTGGCGGATTGATCCCCTTTCGTACTCCACTTGGTCGGCGGGTACGTCCCAAATGGACGCCGCGCGCTCAACCATCTGCTGCTTGATATCCTCGGACGCCAGGATTGCCGCCCAACCCGTGGGCAAAAGTAGTGCGGCTGCCGCCGGTCACCATCGTGAACCCGATGGAGTCGGTATCCACAACCTGCGGCTTGATGTCTTCGTAGGCGATACCCAGCGTTTCGGCGGCCTGCTGCGCGATTGACGCACGAGAGCCGCCAATGTCCACCGAGCCTTCGATGAGGTTCACGGTGCCGTCCGGGTTGACGGTCATGTTGACGCTGGAATGGAAACCCCGGTTCATCCAGAAACCGGCGGCGATGCCGCGCCCGCGGTTGGGGCCATCCAGCGGAGTGCGGTAGTGGTCGTGGTTGCGGGCCGCTTCCAGACACTCCACCAGGCCAATCTTCTGGAAGACCGGCCCTTCGACTTTGCGCGTGCCCTCGACCGACGCGTTCCTGAGCCGGAATTCAATAGGATCAAGACCTAGCTCACGGCTCAACTCATCCACGACCTGCTCCACGGCAAAGGCAGCCTGGGGCGAACCGGGGGCGCGGTAGGCCGACGTTTTGGGTTTGTTGACCATCACGTCGTGGCCTTCCACGGTGGCGTTCTCGAGGTTGTAGCAGGCCAGGGCACAGGTGGCGCCCTGCATCACCGGAGAACCCGGGTATGCGCCGGCCTCAAAGGCCAGCTCGATTTCGGATGCGGTAATCTTACCATCGCGAGTGGCGCCCATTTTGACTCGCATCCAGGTTCCCGGGGCGGGACCGCTGCCCTCGAAAACTTCGGTACGGCTCATCAGGATTTTCACCGGTGCGCCGGTCTTGCGCGAAAGCAGCGCCGCCACCGGTTCCAGGTAGAAACGACACCTTGCCACCGAATCCGCCGCCAATTTCCATGGGTGTAACGCGGACTTGCGACACATCAACCTTTAACACGTCGGCAGTGTTCGCTCTGACCACGAACGCGCCCTGGGTGCTGCACCAAATGTTGATCTGGCCGTCGGCGCGCCAGTGAGCGGTGGCGTTGTGGGGCTCGATGTAACCTTGGTGAACCGATGCCGTCGTGAACTCGCGCTCCACGATTGCATCAGCTTTGGCGAACCCGGCCGCTGCGTCGCCTTTGTCAAATTTCATATACGATGCGACGTTGCTGGGTTTTTCCGACATTTCCCCCATCGCCGACGTGTGAACGAGGTCATCGTGCAGCAACGTCGCATCGGGTTGCATGGCGGCCCGCACGTCTATAACGGGCTGCAATACGTCGTAGTCGACTTCGATGAGACCCAGCGCAGCCTCGGCGGTATGAGCGTCGTCAGCGGCGACCGCGGCCACGGCGTGCCCGCGGTAAAGCGCCTTATTGCTGGCCAGGAAGTTGTCGCTGAGGAACTTGAACCGGTTGTAGTCGTTGCCCAAATCCGCCTTGCTCATGCCGTCAAAGGGCAGGTCGGCAGCGGTTACCACCGCGCGGACGCCCGGCAACGCCTCAGCCTTGCTCGTGTCAATAGAGTTGATGCGGGCGTGTCCGTGCGGGCTGCGCAGCACGCGACCGTGGAGCAATCCGGCCAGGGTCAGATCGGCGCCGTACTGCGCCCGCCCGGTAACCTTGTCCACACCGTCCGGGCGGACTGGTCGTTTGCCAACTACGTCAAACTCAACCTCTGATAGCACCATGTTGGGTGTCGTCAATTTAGCTCACCTCGTTGAGATATTTGCCGCCCGCCTCTGGCATTTGGAACGACAGTTGCGTTGAAATAACTGGAACCGGAGCGTCCGCAGGCGCCCCGGTTCCATAGACATCTTCGGTTGTGAAGGATCGAAGGCGGTTACGCCTTCATCCGTTCTTCGGCATCCATCACCGCACGGATAATCTTGTCGTATCCAGTGCAGCGGCAAAGGTTGCCGGCCAGCCAATGGCGAATGCGGCCTTCGTCAGCGTCGGGCTCGGCTTCCAGCAGGGCCTTGGCGGCCACGATGAAACCCGGCGTGCAGATACCGCATTGCAACGCAGCGTTTTCCAGGAACGCCTGTTGCACCGGATGCAGGCCATCAGCGGAAGCAACACCTTCGATGGTACTGACTTCTTCGCCCTGGGCTTCTACGCCCAGCACGAGGCAAGAGGTTACGATACGGTCACCCAACGTGACGGTACAGGCGCCGCAGTTGCCGTCGTTGCAACCCTCTTTGGTACCCGTCATGCCAACGATGTCGCGCAGGCATTCCAACAGGCTTTGGCGCGGCTCGCAGAGAAAATCGCTCTGGTTGCCGTTGATGGTAGTACTAACGTGGACAAGTCCAGGCATTTTATTCTTCTCCTCGGGCGCGCCGGATGGCAATATGCAGTGTGCGGCGCGTCAGCACGTCGACCAGGTGATGGCGCTGGCGAATCGTGCCTCTCATATCGGTAATGGGTGAAGCGGCCTCGCTGGCCAACCGTCCTGCTTCCGCGATCGCGTCGTCGGAGACGGCTTTGCCGGCCAAACCGTCGCCGGCTGCTGAGGCCAGAATGGGCGTGGGCCCAACGGATGCCAGCGCGATGCGCGCCGACACGATGTTCTGTCCGGACGCATCCAGCGTTACCGTGGAGGAGACACCAGCTACGGCAATGTCCATCTCGTTGCGGGGGATGAACCGCAGATACGCGGTGCCTGTGTGGGCGGCCGGAGCGGGTATCTGGATGGCAACCAGCAGTTCGTCGGGTTCCAGTACGCTACGGCCGGGCCCAGTGCAGAAACTGTCGGTCGGGACAGTGCGCCAACCGTTGGGGCCGTTGATGTGGGCCTCGGCGCTCATCGTCATAATTGGTGGAATGCTGTCGCCAGACGGAGCGGCATTACACAGGTTGCCGCCGATGGATGCCCGTCCCTGAATTTGTACGCTGCCGATGAGACTGGCAGCGTCGATCAAGCCCGGGTAGGCGGCGGCTACCGCCTGATTCTGGTATATCTGGTAGCAGGCAACGGCCGCGCCAAGTTGCAGGCCGCTATCGTCTACTTTGATTCCGTTCAGTTCCGGAATTTTCTTGGTGTCGACCACCACGTCGGCCTCTCGGCGGCCTCCGCGCAGTTGAACTAGAACGTCGGTACCGCCGGCCAAAGGCCGGGCACGGTCACCGTGGGCAGCCATAATGGCAACCGCTTCGCTTAGTGATGTTGGGGCAGCGTAATCAATAGCTCTCATAGGCACCTCCTCCGCGGGTGATTATAACAACGATTAGTGGGCCTGTCAGTACGGGTCGCGCTTCCGGCGGGTCCTTGAGTCTGTACTCCCGAACTGCCGCCGATGATGTTGACAACGCGGGTAATCATACTCTACCGGGCATCGGTGCGCCAGTGTCCTATCGCTGGTCGTGACCGGCGGCTCGCAACAATAAATTGCCTGAACAACCGCTAATCGCCCGAACAACCGGGCTGCGCCGGCCACTATTTGCCGAGCTTTGCTTCCAACGCGCTACGCACTGCCGGCCATTCTGAGTCAATGACGCTGTAGAAAACCGAATGGCGGTTGACACCGTCCCAGGTGATGCGGTGGTTGCGCAGCGTGCCTTCCCTAATCGCCCCAATCCGTTCGATGGCCTGCTGGGAACGGACATTGCGGCTATCGGTTTTGAGGCAAACGCGCAGCGCTCCCAAATCATCAAAGGCATGGCGCAGCAGCAGGTACTTGCACTCCGTGTTGACTGCCGTGCGCTGATATGCCAACCCGTACCAGGTCATACCGATTTCCAGCGCCCGGTTGGGTCGGTCGATATCCAGATACCCGGTTGATCCGATGGCCCGCCCTTCTCCCAGGTGCACCACGGCAAATTGCACCCGTTCACCGGACTGGTTGCGTTGGACACACATTTCAATCCAACCGCTGGCATCGTCCAGGCTCGCAAACGCGGGACGCGGCAGGTAGCTCCAGATGCGTCGTCAGCGCCGACGGCGTACAGGTCTGCGGCGTGCACCGGGCCAACGGGCTCCAGGCGCACGTGGTTCCCGGTCAGCACAATTGATTGCGGGTCGAAGGTAGTTTCAGCAGAGTTCGTCATATCAGCATCATGCCATATCTACATCATATAGGTAAGTATGTTCAGTCGCCGTCGCCAGTCGCATCAGGCGCCGGGGCGATCCTGGTAGCGGCGACTTCGGCCTCCCGGCCGACCCACCTGCGGCGGGAGCCGGCCGGCGGGGGCGGCCGGGTGCAGAACAGGAAGGCCAGGGCGCTGATCAGATACATAGGAGTAAACGCGGCAAGCACGAGGTCGTAGTTGCCAGTGGCGACTTTCACCCATCCGGCAATCAAGGGGGTAGCAAACATCCCAACGTTCATAAACAGGCTCATGAACCCCATCAGAGTGGCAAATCGACCGCGACCGTAGTAGTCGCTGAGCATCAACCAGTTGACCGATGTCACACCTTCCACGATGGCGATGCCCACTACGAAGGAAAGCAGCCCCAATACGCCGGGCCCGAGCCAAAGGCCCCACATACCGACGGCACCGCACGCCATCCCCACGGCCAGAATGATATTGGAGCGGAACTTGCCGGCGGTTACACCCAGGACAAAACGCAATGGTATGCCCAGGAAGAACATGGCGCTAACCCATGCGGACGCCTGGTCTTCCGACAACCCATTGAGCGCCATGATCGGAAATATGAAAACCAGCATTCCGTTGGTAACGGACACTCGGAGGATGGCGCCGATCATAAATACCCAGTAAGTGCGGGTGCGAATCGCCTGCCGGAATGTAAAGTTCACTTCCTGGTTGGCGGATGAACGCCGCTGCCGTTCTTCCCGATTGGGACTCTCTGCCATCGGTGGGTCGCCGTCCGGGCGCAGACCCATGTCCTCTGGGCGACTGCGGATTACGAATGAAATCGGGATTGTAAGCGCCAGAATGATGATGCCGGTCCACACCAGCGTATCGCGCCAGCCTATCCACTGAATCGACTCGTTCAGCAGGGGCACCACGATGGCGCCGCCACCGGCAAATGCCGTCATTAACGTAGATAGGGCAATGTGCCGGCGGCGAATGAACCATTGGTTCACAGCCGCCATCAGCGTTTGCCCGAATCCGGCGGACTTGCCCATTGACACGAACCCGGAAAACAGTACCAGCAGCATCCAGTAGGAATTGGCCCGCGACATCAGTATCACGCTGACGCCAACGACGATGCAGCCCACAAATACCATTGGTCGCGCGCCGATGCGGTCCACCAGCCAGCCGATGGCCGGGCCGGCTATGCTGCCCTCTGCCCTGGCCAGGCTGAATACCAGCCCCATCTGCGCTTCATTCAGCCCGATGGACTGTTGAATCGGCGTGAAAAAGCGTGGGAATCCCTGGGAAATTGAACCGTTGCCGAACATTCCCAAGATGCAGGCGGCGACTACAACCCACCATCCGTAGAAGATGCGGGGTTGCCGCCGCCCGTCGTTATTCATACCGTCGTTAGCGGCGTCATCATTGATGTTTCGCACGGCATAACATTGTATTCCAGCATGGAACCGATGGTCAAACCTGGATTGCGCTTGACATACCAATCGGTGTGAAATACCTTTGGCGCAATTCAAAGCCAAGTTCGATTTCATGCTGTATCTGAGGAGGTATCCGTATGCCGCAAATCTCCGGCCTGGGCCACGTAGGTATCTACGCGACCGACCTGATGAAGATGCGCGATTTCTACACCCGCGTGTTGGGTTTGGAAATTGCCGATGAAGACCTGGAGCAACGCCGCATGGTGTTCCTCAGTTCCGACCCGGTTGGCGAGCATCACGAATTTGTCCTGATGGAAGGACGCGTAACATCCAACGACGCCAAGGTTATCCAGCAGATTTCCTTCCGCGTGCCGTCCATCCAGGATATGCGCGACTACAAGGCCCGCATTGACGCCGAAAAGCTGGATATCGACCGGATCGTCAGCCACGGCAACGCGTTCGGGATGTACTTCTTCGACCCGGAGGGCAACCGTATCGAGCTGTACTACAAGACCGGATTGCCAGTGCCGCAGCCCCACGGCGACCCGCTGGACCTGTCCCGCAGCGACGACGAACTGCTGTCTGAGGCTCGCGAGCTTCTGCTAACCACGAGCTAAAATCTCCGGGCGCTGTACTACCGCCGTCGCCGGGCTGAAACTCCGGCGGCGGCGGTGTTGTTTTACCTGCGCCCCGGGGAGACTTGCCACAGCGTAGCCCGATTTCGCAATGACCACGCCCCGACACAGCGGCAACAACCCCACGCCCACGGCGACCGATACGGGGAGCCGGGCGGTGTATGCCGATGGCCCGCTCCCTTACGATGAACTGCCGACCAGCTACCACCGCTGGAAATGGCAAGTTCTGGTTGCCTTCTGTGTGTTCTATTTCTTCGTGTACACCGGGCGATTCAATTTCTGGCCTACATCGCCGCTAATCAAGGAAGACCTTCTCCTAACCCACATCGAAATTGGTGTGATCAACGCCATGTTGTTGTGGGGGTTCATGCTAGGGGATTTGGTACACGGGCGCCTGGCGGAAGCCTACGGCCTGCGTCTATGGGTAATGCTGGGCGCAATCCTGACCACCGTTTTCAACTGGGTAGCGTCTTTCGGTACGTCCACGATCGGTATCGCCATTCCGTGGTCCATCGTTGGGTTCGTCAACGCGGCCTGCTGGGCGCCGGCTATCAGCATAATCAGCCAGTGGTGGCCACGGCGGGAGCGCGGCATCGCCATGGGAATCGTGGGCACTACCACCGGCGGGGCGATGTTAATGATGTGGTGGCTCAGCAGCTTTGTCGCCGCCGAGTGGGGATGGCGCGCGGCATTTCGTTACCCGCCGCTGATCATCCTGGTGCTGGGTATTGCCTTTTATTTCATGGCACGGGATAGGCCCGCGGATGTGAACCTGCCGGAATACATCGAGGATGACAAGGTTTCGTCGGAACCGGAATCAGTGAGCGAAGCGGAGTTGAAGGGTCTGGGCCCGTACCGGGTCTTGCTGGGCAATTCCCGATTCCAGCTGGCTTGCCACGTGAAGGGGCTTGAGAATGTCGCCCGCTACGGCCTGACCACCTGGGTGCCAATTTATTATTTTGAAGCCGGCGGATTGGACATCACGCAAACCATACTCATCACGCTATTGCTGCCGTTGGGGTATTTGCTGGCGCCGCCCGTCTCCGGATTCATCTCCGATCGGTTGCTAGGGAGCCGTCGGCGGCCGTTGGTGATTGCCTCGTGCGTTTTATCGGCAGCGGCCCTGGTCGCCATCGCCCTGGCGCCACCTTCAAATATGTACCTGGGAGCTGCTCTGATGCTGTGGGGCGGCATCGGTATGGGGGTGTCCACAATATCGGCCATTGCGGTCGATTTATCGGGCCGCCGAATGTCCGGGACAGCGGCAGGCGTGCTGGATGCCCACGGCTACCTGTATGCCGGCGCTCAGGCGCTGCTGTTCAGTGTGGTGCTGGACGTGGCCGGCAGCCCCTGGCCCCTAGTATTCCTGGCGATGGCCGCCACCAGGATCATTTCCGCGGTAATGATCAGCCGGGTGCGGGTCTAGCGCACTCCTGATGCGCTAGCAACATCGTGATGCCGATCAGAGCCATTGGCCGGTGGGTTTACCGGCTGTATGTCGCTGCGCTAGTTGGCGGAGTTGCAATCGCCGCCGGTTTGGCTTTATTCCCTCCTGTGGCGACGGCAGTACACACCGCGGGATTCGTTGTTCAGGTTCTGCCCACGCCGGTAACGGTACAAAGAACTTTTGCGCCGCAACCGAAGCATCTCATCACCACCTACCGGACCGCCGATGGCCTGACTAACGATGCGGACGTTTACGTAGTCGCAGATGGAGAGCGGCGGGCCGGCGTGTTGGTTTTTCTGGGCGCCAACGCGGCGGGAGCAACCGACCCCGATGTGATCAATCTGGGAGAAGCGCTGGCTCGTGCCGGATTCGCCGTCATGTATCACTGGTCAACAACGCTGGGCGAGGATGCCGACATCGCCCCGTCAGAGATCGACACCCTGGTAGCCGCGTTTCAGCACCTGCGTCGGCAGGATTTCGTCGACCCGGACCGAATTGGTTTGGCCGGGTTTTCAGTCGGAGCGTCGTTGGCGCTGGTGGCCGCTGCCGACCCTCGAATCGCCCACCAGGTAGCATTCGTCAACGCCTTCGGGGGCTACTACGATGCTGGTGACCTGCTGACGCAAATTGCGGCCCGTCGCACGCTGGACGGTGCGGCCGTTGAAGCGTGGGAGGTTGACCCGCTGACCCGCCGCGTGTTTATCAACGAAATCACCGAAAACGTCCCGGATCCGGCCAGGCGTGAATTGCTACGCTCCGCGGCTTTGGCTGGTGAACCTCTCCCCGTCCCGGCTGCATCGGCGCAAGAAGACGTCGTGTTGGCTCTGCTTGGTGAAGACCTCACGCTGGTAGACGTACGAAATAGCTATGCCCAATTGCCGGACGCGTATCACCAACAGGCAAAAGCGGTATCACCGTCGGCACATATCCCTGGGTTACACCCCGACACCGCAATCCGAGTGATGCACGACCGGGGAGACTTGCTGATTCCAGTGGGCGAATCACGCCGCCTGACCAACGCTTTGCAACAACGTCCCATCGCGGCACCGGTCCGGTACACAGAAACTGACATTTTCCGGCACGTGCGCCCCGACTCCGAAACCGATCTGCCCGCCCTGGTCCGGGGCTCCGTGCAACTGTTCCGGCACATGTACTGGGTTATCGCTTTGGCACGATAACCCGGGATCTTAATTGCGGTTTTTGAGTCGTTCCAGTTGCTGCACCGTTCCGGGGAGCTTCCAGTCTACGTAGAGCAGAACGTGCTCCTTGATGGCCTCCTCGTGAACCCGGCAGGAGAAGCAGGCACGGTCTATGCACAGTCCGTGGCGAGGCCGCACGGCCTCCCGCAACGACGCCAACTGCGCGGCCAGAACGGCGTCGCCGGCTCTGCCGTCCCGGGCGAGGGCCAACAATTCATCCATCTGGGCAGCCAGCTGCTCCAGCAGGTCGTTGTGGCGTTGTAACCCCTTTTCCACAAAGTTACGTGGCTCCGCGGCCGTCAGATACGGGATCATTTGCATGTCAGGAACGTCGGCCATATTGTGCCTCGGCGGTGCGGGTCCGGGTATTCGTCAGTTGGCACAACTGTACCACACGGTGTCGTGAACGAATCACCCGGGTTAACGAATCACCCGGGTTTCGGAAGGTGCACCGGGTCAATGACTGCGTCAGCCGACGGCGCCACCCGCATAGTGGTTCGCCTCTTCAGCATCTGGTTCGGCATCCGCAGTTATAGCGGCCTGCATGGCGGTGATGGCCACCTCGATCTGAGCATCGTCGGGCTGGCGGGTGGTGATGCGCTGCAACCAGAGCCCGGGGGCGGCCAGCACCTGACCGAACCAGGCGGTGCGGTGGGCGCCGGCGAAACGGATGATTTCGTAGCTAACAGCAGCAACTATCGGGATTGGCACGATGCGCGACAGGATGCGCCATTGCAACTCGGTGCCAAGGGCTGCGTCCAGCAGCGCAAACGCCAGCACGGATACTACAGCGACGGTGAGCAAAAACGCCGTACCGCAGCGGGGGTGTGGCGTGGGATGCCGTCGGACGTAGTCCACGGCCAGAGGTTCCCCGGCTTCGTAGGTGTGGACCGCCATGTGCTCGGCCCCATGGTAGGCGTACACGCGGCGGATGTCTTTCATTGCCGAGATGCCGGCCACGTAACCGACCAAAATCGCCAGGCGGATGATCCCCTCAATCAGGTTGCTTACCACTGAAGAAGCGATGAACGGGTCGATGGCCCGCACCGCCAACAGGGGCAAAATGAGGAAAACGCCGATGCCCACCAGCAAGGCAACGGCCATCGTTAGCGCCATCGTCAGGCTGCTGATCTTGGCATCGGCGGAGTCGGTTCGACCCGGTTGAGCGTCATTGGCGGGCTGCTCTTCGGCGGCAATAATGGCAGAACGCTGCAACGACTTCATCCCGAGCCAGAGGGTTTCGGCCAGAATCAGCACGCCCCTGACAAAACGGAACACGACGCACGCGACCGGAGAACCTGCTGTTAACCGCCTCGGTGGTGCAAAAGATGTTGCCGTCGGGACGCCGCACCGCCAGGCTGTAATGCCGCACGCCCCGGATCATCACGCCCTCGATGACCGCCTGCCCACCGTACAGCGGGCGAGGCGCCGGCGCAGAGTTTCTCGCGTGGCCACCAGTTCCTGTAACGTCCCGTTCCGTCATTAACCTACTACCGTTAACGTAAACCTACTACCGTTGACCTACTACGCTCCAGCAATCATATCCGGTTCATAACCCGGCCAGCTTGTGCCACGCTTCTTTAAAATCGTACACGCAAAACACGTCGGGGTGTAGCCACCATGCGCCCTCAAATTCCTCCTCCAGGCGACCTTCAGCCTGCACGTCGGTTCGGAGCATCAGGTATGTAACCGGCGTTTGTTCCAGCACGGAAGTGGTTATCACCAGGCATTGCCAATCCCAGTCCAGGCCTTCAGCATCGTAGAATCGCACCGCCTGGCTGCCTTCTTGAGAATGAAACTTGAGGCGCACCTCTCGCTCAACGGCCGGGATGCCGGCTATCACCTCGTCCTCATTGGGGCTGCGTCTGGCGATGAAGCACTGCCAACCGTTTTCCAGCAAGCGTTCCGCCAGATGCATACGTCCATATTCGCGCACGGTTTTGGGGACGTAGCGTGGCATTAGACTACCTCCAGATGGGACGCAAGAGGAGGGGACGCAAGCTGGTTGGGACAAGTGCAACGAGTGCCTCGGTTTTGCCGGATAGCAAAACGGGAGCCGATGGCGGCTCCCGTTGCGGGTTTCTGGTGCCAACAGTTGCGGCGTCAGTCGTCCAGGTTGAACCTGCGCCGCATTCGTTCGATGCGCCCCTGGGTGTCGACGATGCGCTGTTCGCCCGTGTAGAACGGGTGGCAACGTCCGCAAACTTCGACGCGCATGGCCGGTTTGGTTGCGCCAGTCTGGAACACGTTGCCGCAAGAGCAGGTGACGGTGGCGCTGAAGTACTGGGGGTGAATATCTGCTTTCATGTTGTTCGCTTCCTAAGCTGCCACTGCTTCGGCAGCAACCACGGGGTACACGCTGACACGGCGACGACCTTTGGCCGCCCACTCGAAGGTTACCTCGCCGTCCACCTTGGCGAAAATGGTGTGGTCCCGGCCCAGTCCAACGTTGGTTCCCTGGCAGAATGCGAGTGCCACGCTGCCGGATGATGATGGATCCGCAACTGACGCGTTCGCCACCGTAGCGCTTGACGCCCAAGCGTTTTGCGTTGCTATCACGACCATTGTTGGTACTGCCGCCAGCCTTTTTGTGGGCCATGGGTCTAGCCTCCGCTCTCGATATCCTGAATCAGGATACGAGTATAGTTCTGCCGATGCCCTCGCTTGCGACGATATCGGGTCTTGGCCTTGTATTTGTAAACGATTACCTTCTTGTCTTTGTAGTGGGACTGCACCTGTGCGATGACTCGGGCGCCGGCCACGTTGGGGGTGCCGAAACGCATTTCCCCATCGCGCGAGACAGCCAGCACTTCATCGAACTGAGTCGTGGCCCCTTCTTCAGCGGTCAACAGCTCAACGTCAAGCACGTCGCCGGGCGAGACGCGGTACTGCTTACCACCGGTTTTTACGATTGCATAATCCATCGGTAAACAACTCCCAAACGTCCTACTATTCTATTGGGCAGCGTCTGCGTATGTCAAGATGAACCGCCGTAGTATCAGGGCAATCGCGTCTTAATGGTAATTTTTTGAATTATGCTAATGTTGGCTGATTCGATAAAACTAGAGAGGGCGACGGGCCATGGCAGAATCACATCACGTATCGATCTTGGACCATTTCGACGACTTGGACGACCCACGGGTGGAACGGACCCGACGCCACCAGCTGGTGGATATTCTAGCCATCGCCATCTGCGCCGCCATCTGCGGAGCCGATTCCTGGGTCCATGTGGAACTCTTCGGCAGGAGCAAGCTGGAATGGTTTCAAACCTTCCTGGAATTGCCCAACGGCGTCCCCTCCCATGACACCTTCGGCGAGTGTCTTGCGCCGTCTGGACCCAGCCCAATTCCAGAACTGCTTCGTGTCTTGGACCCAGGCCATCGCCGAATCGATGCCGTGCGAGGTGGTCGCCATTGACGGCAAGCGGCCGACGGTCCTACGACCGGGCGGGGAGCAAGGGGCGACCAGGCATATGGTCAGCGCGGGCCACGCAGAACCAC
>CASHTH010003293.1:0-17553 GCA_030341885.1 Geodia barretti
CCCGTGTCCCCACCGGCATATCATCAGGCTTGATCAGGAGACCCCTCAGGTTAGACACCTGACGTTGTAAAGTTCCTGAACACATTTTTAGACACAAACAATGTGATGCACCAAGAGAAAAAAGATGTGCGAGCTCGGGACGGTCTGTGGGCCCTCATCCCCGCGAGCCATACTGCCAACTTCTCTATCTGCGCTACGAGTTTCAAGGCGGGACCTGAGCGCCCCGCACTTGTGGTTCTGAACTAAGGAGAATTCATACCCCACAAGACTGGCGTGGTGCCATACAAAATCTGAGTAAACCATTCTAAGCAGACAAGAACCAAAGAGTCCAGGTCTATTATTTTCACGAAACAAACGTATGGTAATTAATAAACCGTGAGATACGTCAAAGACACATTCGAACAAAACTTTGGAGGTTCGAAGGCCAATACATCAATCTCGAATCCCCTCCTGAAAATGCCTCTGCTCCACGCTCTAACGGAATCAATCGCAGTCGACGCTACGACACGACGAGACAAACAAGGGTAAAATACAATCAGACGGGTATCTACAAGCTACCTGAGATCGCCTCAGTTTCTCCTCGGGTTAACTGCCAATCCGATTGTCGCAAATCCCTCTGTATCGGACCGCGCAAAGGTTTTGTTAGTAGCGTATTTTTGCAGAAGACATTAGCTCAAGAGACGAGAGGAGTAACGCGATTGCGTAACTGGGCTTCAGGTACACGTCCAGTGTGTACTGTGCCCGTCGCCGACCGGTTCCAGGATTCAGTGGACAGGGAATGGGAAGCCTCGCCGCCACACACAGAAAACTGCGGCTAGCAACACCGACGAATGCCTATCCTTCGTCCTTTTGCTTTCGTTGTTGCTCGTGTTGTGTTTGTTGGTGTGTGTTACGGTTGTTCGGTTTCGGACGGTTCCAGGTCCTCCTGCAAAACGGAGGTCAAAAGGTCCGAATGGAAAGTGGAAGGCCATGCTTTTGCGGCAGCAAGTTGCTATGTTTTGTCCTCTTTTTCAAAATTGTCCCAAGACCATTTTGGGGAATTCCTGGATAGCAACTGGACCACTATCGCGTTACCCATTTCGAGTACCAGTAGAACTAGTTTTCAAAACTGGTTTTTGTATAGCTGCAAGACCGGTTGACGAACACTAGCAGTGGGCTGGGTCGGGGTGGTTGCTAGGGACGACGACGGAGTCGCGTCGCCACAGGAACAGGTAAACACAACCCCGGGGACCTGGTTGCTGTGGCCAGTTTTCTTTCGTCCTCCTTGCTCGCGGTTCCATACTGCTGGAGTGACGTGGAATGGCGACCTTCGAGTATGTCCGACAATGCAAGACGTGATGAAGGAAAACCTGATAAGATTTTTGGTACACTTCAGTAAAATATTTTTAGGAGATTTGTTTTACTGTTTTTCTATATAATGATCCACAGCATTATTGGGCGACTAATACTGTACAGTACTTCATATCAAGTAGTCTTTATTGATCTTACAGGGTTGTCACAATAGGCAGGTTGAATGTATACCATATGCATGCAAGCTGCTTTTGAGGAAAGAAAAGGTGTCCTTATTAGAGATTATGTCCTCCTTTCAGGAGTGTCCTTAGAG
Organism: Geodia barretti; assembly: GCA_030341885.1. NCBI lineage: Eukaryota > Metazoa > Porifera > Demospongiae > Tetractinellida > Geodiidae > Geodia > Geodia barretti. The sequence goes on from CASHTH010003293.1 coordinate 1,604, forward strand.
AGAGGTCCCACCGTAGTGAGTAAAGTTACCACAAGTACAGAATTAGACAGGGACTGGAACAGGAATGAGACCAGGGAAAGATATTTGGAACCGGAATCGGACCTGGTGCAGGGGGCGTGTCGTCTTCCCGGCACCTGCTGGCCTGTTGGAGAGACGCCATCACCTTTGGGTTGTGGACAAGTGTCATTAGTGTAGTGTCACCGTCCTTGGTTACGGCCGTACAAACCTGTAGATATGTATACGTATACGTATATAGTATTAGTCTATCTACTATGGATGGTTGGTTTGTCATTTCGTTTTCTCGCGTGCCTACAAAAAATGCAAAACCGTTCAAACCCTTACTTGGAAGGGAGACAGTTAAATAAAAAAGAGGAGAGATAGGGAGAGATAGCACTGCTATTCCAACCTCCTACTTCAACACATTACAATTCTCAGCTCACCACTAATGGTACTCCGTATTTTGCACGCACGCACACACACACACACGCTCATTTTTCCGAGTCGCGAATATCGTCGTCGCGTATTAAACAAACAATTGTTATTTCCAAATCGATTGGTACTTAGCGCAAACAACAGCTGAGGACCTCTTAACTGAAAACAGCCAATGTAATCGACAGCAGCTGCTTTCTGAAGAGGAAAAGGCTAAGATATCAAGGAGCATGTGGTCCTAAGTGTTGTTAAACCTAATTCAATATCAAGGAGCATGTGGTTAGAGGGGGTTCGAATACAAACAGAGTTGCCAACATATAGTACTGAGGAGGAAAAGGTTAAGATATCAAGTTAGAGGGTTCGAATACAAACAGAGTTGCCAACATATAGTACTGAGGAGGAAAAGGTTAAGATATCAAGTTAGAGGGTTCGAATACAAACAGAGTTGCCAACATATAGTACTGAGGAGGAAAAGGTTAAGATATCAGTTAGAGGGTTCGAATACAAACAGAGTGCCAACATATAGTACTGAGGAGGAAAAGGTTAAGATATCAAGTTAGAGGGTTCGAATACAAACAGAGTTGCCAACATATAGTACTGAGGAGGAAAAGGTTAAGATATCAAGTTAGAGGGTTCGAATACAAACAGAGTTGCCAACATATAGTACTGAGGAGGAAAAGGTTAAGATATCAACTTAGGGTTCGAATACAAATAGAGTTGCCAACATATATACTGAGGATGAAAAGGTTAAGATATCAAGTTAGAGGGTTCGAATACAAACAGATTTGCCAACATATAGTACTGAGGAGGAAATGTTAAGATATCAAGTTAGAGGTTCGAATACAAACAGAGTTGCCAACATATAGTACTGAGGAGGAAAAGGTTAAGATATCAAGTTAGAGGGTTCGAATACAAGCAGAGTTGCGAAAAAGGCAACATATAGTACTGAGGAGGAAAAGGTTAAGATATCAAGTTAGAGGGTTCGAATACAAAACAGAGTTGCGAAAAAGCCAACATATAGTACCTCAGTGTAGCTCAAGAGTTTGTTGAACAGTGTGTGGGCCTTCCGCGTGGCGGACACCTGTGGAAAAAACAGCATTTTTGTTGCTTACAAAGAAGATTACTATGCCACACCAGTATGCACATAGAGAAACTTTTCGCACTTTTAGCAAGCAAGTGGAGGGAAGGACAGGCCAACCAACCATCCTGAATACCTTGACTATAGCTGGAGTGTGCAGTGAAAGAATAGGGTGGCCTAAACTTTTCGTACTTTTAGCAAGCAAGTGGGGGGAAGGACAGGCCAACTGAATACCTTGACTATAGCTGGAGTGTGCAGTGCATTAATGATCCCTGTGCTATTACGTATGTTAATCTACTTCAAAAAGGTAACAACATCATATTGTATGTACCTTACTGGTACTTTTTCCTCTGTCGGGCTTTTGTCTGTCTCTCAAGCTGTTGCCATGGGAGAGGGTAAGCAGAGACTGGTTGCCATGGAGAAGACTAGTGTCATCATCGTCAGATTGGCCAAAGTCATCGTCCAACCGGACGTCCAAATAACAGATGGAGGTCACCTGACTTGCAAAACCTATCAGGTGATAATCACATGATGTCCATTGGCACTTGAGAAAAGCTTCACTATCCTATTTAACCCTCTCAACACCAATCCTATTGAACCCTTCACAGCCCTATTTAACCCCCTCATCACTAATCTTATTTAACCCTCTCAACATCAATCCTATTTAACCCCTTCACAACCCTATTTAACCCTCTCAACACCTATCTTATTTAACCCCTTCACAACCCTATTTAACCCCCTCACCACCACTGCGCGACGTCCGTGTCACAAGTCTATAATTATGCATTTCTTTCAAGGCAGCTCTCAACTGGTCGAGATCAGAGAAATAGACCACGCCCCTCTGTGATGTCATCATCGAGGACGACGAACTGTTGAAGAATGACTGTTGCCGACGGCGACCACCGAGAGCCTGTGACAACCCTCGGCCTCGTCTTGTACTGCCACCAGGGAGCCTCACTCCACCTTCCTGCTGTAGTTCCTCTTCACTGTCACCTGTGACATCGTATTATGTACACACAGTACACTGATACTCAAAAAGCTGTAGTACTACTAGGGCATACACAGTATAAACAAGTATTGTATTGGTACATCGGACAATTCCAGAGGCTCCTTCTACACACCTGTATACACGTGTACTAAATGTATGATGTGTATGTAGGTACAGTACCAGCCTACACTAATACTCAAAGAGCTGCCATAGTACTACTAGGGACATTGTGGCATACACAGTATAAATGAAAAGCACTGAAGTGCAAACCCTCGGCGCACTGTGACGCGCACGCGTCAGTAAACGCATGCGCCGTACCACTAATTGATGGGCTGGGTTTAATTTTAGCTGTTACTCGTGGTCTCTTGCCAGCTCACGCAGAGTCTGACGCGGGCTAACTACACTACTAGCATGCGAGAGGCGATACACGCCCTGCGTTGCATCTTCTGGTGCCTCCGAAGTTAAGTACGCAGAGCACGCGGATCGATCCGACTGTGGTAAGCCATCCCGTCCGTTGTGTATTTGCATATTGGCTTTTTCGCGCTCTAGCTTTGCAACGGAGCATTTTCAGAGAAAACCGCCTTTATTTTCTGACCTTCGTCGCCCGTTGGGTAGATGGTATCGTTTCTGGGACGAACAGACGTTCGAGGAGTGAGATATAGACTAACAGACAGACCCAACTACAGTACCCTCGCTGCGCATGCGCGCCGAGGGTAACAAGTATTGCATACAGTACATTGGTACATAGGACAATTCCAGAGACTCCTTCTATACACCTATATACACGTGTACTAAATGTATGATGTGTATGTAGGTACAGTACCAGCCTACACTGATACTTCCATAGTACTACTAGGGACATTGTGGCATACACAGTATAAAGAAGTATTGCATTGGTACATACTGTAGGACAATTCCAGAGACTTACCTACACACCTATATATACGTGTACTACATGTATGTAGGTACAGTACCAGCCTACACTAATACTCAAAAAGCTGCCATAGTACTACTTGCATGGGTACATTGTAGGACAATTCCATATACACCTATACACGTGTACTACATCATGTATGTAGGTACAGTACCAGCCTACACTAATACTCAAAGAGCTGCCATAGTACTACTAGGGACATTGTGGCATACACAGTATAAAGAAGTATTGCATTGGTACATCGGACAATTCCAGAGGCTCCTTCTACACACCTGTATACACGTGTACTACATGTATGATGTGTATGTAGGTACAGTACCAGCCTACACTAATACTCAAAGAGCTGCCATAGTACTACTAGGGACATTGTGGCATACACAGCATAAACAAGTATTGCATTGGTACATTGGTATGTAGGACAATTCCAGAGACTCCTTCTACACACCTATATATACGTGTACTAAATGTATGATGTGTATGTAGGTACTACTAGGGCATACACAGTATAAAGAAGTATTGCATTGGTACATTGGTACATAGGACAATTCCAGAGGCTCCTTCTACACACCTATATATACGTGTACTAAATGTATGATGTGTATGTAGGTACTACTAGGGCATACACAGTATAAAGAAGTATTGCATTGGTACATTGGTACATAGGACAATTCCAGAGGCTCCTTCTACACACCTATATATACGTGTACTAAATGTATGATGTGTATGTAGGTACTACTAGGGCATACACAGTATAAAGAAGTATTGCATACAGTACATTGGTACATTGGTACATAGGACAATTCCAGAGGCTCCTTCTACACACCTATATACACGTGTACTAAATGTATGATGTGTATATATGTAGGTACAGTACCAGCCTACACTGATACTCAAAGAGCTGCCATAGTACTACTAGGGACATTGTGGCATACACAGCATAAAGAAGTATTGCATACAGTACATTGGCTCCTTCTATACACCTATACAAGAAGCTGAGTTCTAAAATTTTGTAGGCTGGCCAGTGTGCTGCTTACCTACATATGTATACACGTGTACGTGTATACATATGTAGGTACAGTAAAGCAAAGGGAGGTTGGGTTTTTTGGCCTGTTTCAGGGACAGTCGTAAGCAGCACACTGGCCAGCCTACAAAATTTTAGAACTCAGCTTCTCGTGGCTCGCAAACACTAAAATTTGGCTCACAAACACTAAATGTTTGGCTCACAAGCACTAAAATTTGGCTCACAAGCACAAAAATTTGCTAGTTTTCTTTCTCACAAAAATTTCAACAGTATGCTCTTTCTATATTTATTTTCCCTCGGCACACAAATGAAGTCATCTTCACTTCCTTCTCACCGTCGTCACTTCTGTCCCCTTCCCCTCCCTCCTCCTCATCTTCCGCTTTGAAAATCCTCGTCTTGTAGACGGACGGATATCGTTTCTGGAACAACTTGAGCAGTTGCTGGGCGGTGTAGCTCTGCGGGAGTCGCGAGATGTGGAGCTTCATGGAAGTTACGTCGGTCGCGTCTCCAAAACTGGTCAGGAGGGAATGAAGTGGCGGTACGCCGAGCGATCCCGGATCCAGTATGGCCCGGTTGAAGAGGCTCTGAAACTCGTTTTTCCGGTCTGCAACCGGTTTTACTCCCCGTTGCAAACCACCTGTATATTATACAACAGTAACATCGAGTAGTTGAATTACATATTCGTAAGTTTACAGGACACCTCAACAGTTGAAAATCTATTTAGAGGTTTAATCAGACAATCACTCCATCATCAAGTTGTTATATAATGATCATGTGATCACCTCCAAAAGTCATGTGACTCACCCGGCAACAACTCGGTGACAAACTCCAGTAGTTTGAGAGCAGCTGCATAGTTACGGTGACAGAGAGCGTGTTGGAACGGAACGTTGCCATACGCATTTCTGCAACACATCTACATCCGTACGTACGTAACAAAAAAAGGAGAGACAATAAAAATAAAAATTTTGAATGGAACTATAAGCAGAGCAAAAATAGACAATTAATTAACCCTTAGCAAGCCACGGACATATAAATATGTCCAGAGCCTCCATAAACTTATATGGGAGTATAATACATTACATCAATTTCTGCTTATTAAAGGAGATACCCATGGCGTCCAAAGGGTTTTTTGGTGCATTTCCAAAAATGACCCTCCTTGAAGATTAATTTACTATCATTATACTATTTGTCTTGTATTTCGACCTCTCTAACACCTTACCAGTCTGGTAATAACAGGTCTGACAGGTTTACAGGACAGGATTCTGTCCAGTATGTCCAGTCTTCTCCCAGTCAGCTCCTCGCCAACCCCTCCCCCACCCCCACCTCCACAGCAGACATGGAGAATGTTACAATTGTCAACCCCAGTCTCTAGAAGAACAGCTGCGTTGTCAAACCCCGCCCCTTTCATCGGAAGTGTTTTCCCGCCAATTTCCGTGGTAACCAGTTTCCCGCCAATTTCCACGGTAACTGCTGATGTCGAAGAGTCTTCTTGCTTCCCTGTCTCTTTCTCGTCTTTCGATTTTCTCCTCTTTCTTACGTGAGGTTCAGTAGATGGTTCGCTCTTTCTCTTTCTTCGGAAGGTTTGCTCAGCTCTGCTTTCTCTCTCAATTTCAGCTCCTTTCGTCCCTCCAGCCCCACCTTTACCTCCATCTAAACTTGTTTTACTAGACGGCGATTCACTCGTATCCATCGTCTCGGGTCCCGAACCAGTTTTCGTAACCGGTTTTGCAGCCACTCCGTCTCCTCTGTCGTTCGCAGGGGCACTAGTGGTGGAGGGGGACGATGAGCTGATTTGGGTACAGATCTCAGAGAGAATAGAAGCAACTGTTTCGATCGATCCATTTTGTACGGCCAAGAGTAAGGTCTTCTCTTGAGGGACTGTGGAAGAGAGAGTGAGAGAAAGATAAACATTGGCCAGAGAATTACAGCGAATGTCGAAATATGCAAGATTTTTGGATGTTGCAATTACATACACTCATGCAGCAGCAATTAAAAGCTACATACAAACATAGGTGCAGTAGCTGTGCAATTGTAACTTAATCCAGTACCCAGGACAGCTCTTCTTTTGGAAAGAGAGCTGTCCTGGGTGTAGTTGACAGGCTAGCTTTTCCTTTGCCTCTCTACCTCACTTTTGTATGTACGTAATATAACTTATTATTGCAGAATAATCATAATCTGCAACTTACGCACCTAGCACGAATACGGCAACTCGGTCCTCTCCTTGCACTGCGTATTGCCTCACACTGACGCACCGGTAGCTCCGTACCGGTCTCTTCGGTCTCCCAGTGGTACCACACTCAGGGGGGGTGGGTGCGAGACCGAGACCGTCCAACAGCGGCCAAATCGTACCACCGGCGTCGCGAACGAAAAACAGGTCCGGATGATCGGCGGAGAGCGGTACAAACTCGCAACTCGTGACACAAGATTTTGGAGCGGGATCGGGACCAACCGTCCCGGCACCGGTATCCACGGCAACCTTATCTCGTTGGAAATGCACGTGTTTGGTCGACGACGAGCGTTTTCCTCGACTCGATCCCTTACCGGCCATCGAAGACACACCTTTACCTTTTCTTGACGACCCTCTTGTCTTCCCCGAGTGAGACTCTTTACCGCTGGGTTTCACAGCGGCTGCTTTCTTAGGGACCACACTTTCACTGACATCTCCCTCGGAACCGCTTTGAAACCGGTTGGACAAGTTTTGTACGGTCTGCACGAGTGATCTGTCGCCAGCGAGCCCACTTTCAACAGAATTCACCGTTTCTTCAACGACCGTCGATCGCTTCTTCTTGGTGTCGTGGTTACCGACGGCGACAAACGAGGTCCCGTTATCCCCGACATCGTCAAGTGGGCGGAGCATACGAGGAAAGCGGCCTGGTCAGAGATTCGCTCCACTAGAAGATTGGGACCGGAATCAGTCGCGTGAGCAGCCAGCGATCGAAATCCCCTCAACTGTCCCGTCTGAGACTGGGGTATTGGCTCCGGATTGGAAGAACCGGTATTTCTGCCGGTCGCATTAGAGGAAGTGGTGGAGAGAGATTCGACTAGACAGACGGGTCTGTGCTGGACGACGCCGGCGACGTGGTGAGTTATAGCCCGAGGAGGGGGTTGGGGGTTTGTACTAGAAGTTGAGGGTTCCCCCGCGTGAATATTAGACCCCCTACTCTGAAAATCCGGTCCCTCTATGCACCCTTCGAGGTCGCTGAGTCGGAAAACTTTGAGCGAGCTCTTTGCCGCACTGCTGGTTCCTTCACCAAGATCGGTGCCGGCTTCAGAATAGCTACAATCAACTACAACTTGTGCTCCATCGACGGCGATCACACGGCCGAGAATCGACGGAGAATCGTCCAAAAACACGACGTCGCTCAATTTCCACACCTCCAACCCGCTGTAAATATTGGCCGACCCGTGTAAATTTTGACAGGCGAGCTCGAAATTTGACTGGGCTGAGGAAGAGCTGCCCGTTCGATCGCGGAAAACCTTGACCAGGACGGAGGTCTTCGGATCGATTGAGCTTCTCTCCATTACTGAAACAGATCTGCCGACTTGCGGTCCGTGAGTGGAAGATCTCGTGAACACGATTGAATTTGGACCACACGGGGGCCCGTTTTTCAGACGGACGAGGGAACCGTCGGAAATTTGCCCCCGCCCCCCTGCCTGCTTGCGTTCCCTCTGAGGAGTTGGCGGTGAGGAGGGGGAGGGGTCCTTCTTGGGTTGAGGTGTTAAACCCCTGGAGAATTATAAAGAGTCATGTGATAATCACATGACAGTCACATGCATTTGAGAGGTATTGAATAACTATCATACAAAGGCCACATAAAAAGTGTCCTGATTAGTGAGGTGTCCTGATCTCAGGAGAAAGTGTCCCGATTAGTGAGGTGTCCTTATCTCAGAAGAAAGTGTCCTGATTAGTGAAGTGTCCTGATCTCAGAATAAAATGCCTCGATTAGTGAGGTGTCCTGATTTCAGGAGAAAGCGTCCCGATTAGTGAGGTGTCCTGATCTCAGAAGAAAGTGGCCTGATTAGTGGTGTCCTGATCTCAAATAAAATTCCTCGATTAGTGAGGTGTCCTGATTTCAGGAGAAAGCGTCCCGATTAGTGAGGTGTCCTGATCTCAGAAGAAAGTGGCCTGATTAGTGGTGTCCTGATCTCAGAAGAAAGTGTCCTGATTAGTGAGGTGTCCTGATCTCAGGGTTAAATCGTCAAATCACCAAGATGAAATTTTCTCACCACCAGAAAACTCGTCCAGAGGAAGTGGTGGCTACAGTCAGAAAATTGGAAACGGTCAGTTTTGATATTTTGTCTCCCTTCAGCTCCGGATACTCTGTCGCCTCGTGAGAAAGTGAGTTGATGAGGGATGGGGGAGAGCACGGACAATCTGATAGGGATTAAAAAATCCACATATTCTCACGGCATGTGTCAAATTGCAATGTCATATTATTATTATCGCAATTTTAACGCATATTCTTACACAGTACATACGTGTCAAGAAAAGTCAGATTTTCATTTAGTAAAGCTTATGCAATGAGTTTTATCTTCTTTTTCGCTTCTTTTTAGCATGTGCTGTGCAATTCTCATAAACTGTACTCTAACCTCTGAGTAAAGTGTCATAGAACGTTGCCAGTTTCCCGGATACGGTTGCTATGGTAGCCCGGCATTCGCTGGATTCAAGCACTGCTATGGCTTCGTCTGAGAGCCCCAGTTTCTCGTTAAGTGGGTGTGGCTTTACAGCGGGATTTTCATCATCTTCACAAGACCAACTGCAACAGAAACACTAGGAGTATTTAACCCTCTCTCCACTAAGCCCCACCTTTTAACCCTCTCCCCACTGAGCCCCACTATTTAACCCTCTCTCTACTCAGCCCCACAATTTAACCCTCTCTCCACTGTGCCCCACAATTTAACGGTCTAACCACACAACCCCACTATTTCACCCTCTCCCCACTGAGTAAAGACGCAACCAACCTGTAGAGCAACTGGGACTCTTTCGACACCAGAAGAACTTCCGAATGGAGGGCAGCCACGTCGCAGAATAGCGTCTTGTCACCCTGCGGAAAGAGAGAGGGATGTGGGGAGGAAAGAGAGGGAGATGACAAGAGGAGAAAGAAGAAGGGAAGAAGGAGAAGGATCATAAACGAAATGTAGAAAATTTACTTTATTGGTAAAAAAAGAGGGAATACACTCTCTAAGGACACTCCTGAAATAAGGACACCTCTCTAATAAGGACACCTTTTCTTTCCCAAGGAACAGTTCTTGCATGCAATTCAACCCCTAAAATAAAGACACCTCACTAATATGGATACTTTCTTCTGTCCCATTGGTGTCTGGATTAGAGGAGTTCTATTTGTAGAATGCAGTAACAAACTCCTCACGTTTGTTTCATCGAGAGCCCACTGGAGGCAGCCGACGGCAGGCCACTGCTGAACCGGTTTGTCGGGTTTAGAACCGGTTCCCGGGGAAGACCCTGGACCAACGAGGGAGCTATCCCCACCCCCTCCGCCGGAGTCGTCCAGGGGTGATGCGATAGAGCCAGGCTGGCGGTAGTACAACGAGCTTCCTTCCCTTTCACTGCGTAATGGCATCATACTTACATACATATTACATATACAGAAAATTTCAAATGTATGAGCATGATGCAGGGTCATCTATAATATTATATACATATTGTAAGTACACTACTGTATTAGTGACACGTTTATGACATGCATACATATTTAAAATGGTTGTGACAAATTTGATTTGATATTATATACAGTGGAACCCTCTAATCCAGATACCGATGTGACAGAAGAAAGTGTCCGTATTAGTGAGGTGTCCTTATTTCAGAGGTTGAAAGTAACTGTTCTTTGGGAAAGAAAAGTGTCCCTATTAGAGAGGTGTCCTTTATTGCAGGGGTTTATTTACCATTATAGAGGAGCACCACTGCATACTACAGTATGACTACTATACTTAGTGTATTGCATTATCATGTCACATGGACACATACTGTCTTGTGGTGTACCTGTTCATATTATAGTAGGTGGAAAGTGGTAACTGGGTCCAGCCACGAAGGGGTCCGGAGGTGGGCACCTCTCCCATGCTGTTGCTAGGATAGTCGAACGAGAGGAGCGAGGGGACGGCGAACGGCGTCGAGAGATCCAACATTGGAGGCATGACCGGTACGGAGCCGATTAACAATTGCCCAACGTCCTCCCGTGGGACCTCTGTGAGGGGGAATAAGACAGAACACAATTGGCTCCCTGGTATACTGGCTGGCTGATCAGGGACTGCATGAACAGTTTGTTTTTCTGGAAATTCGGAGCGGGAAGGTAAAATTGGGGCGTAGACGAAATATGGGGTAAAAGTTACCTACACAGATAGCTGTAGTTTCGGTATCATTTTACATCGTACTATATATACCCATGCTCTCCCTTCCTCTCTCTCTCTTCCCCTCTCTCTCTCTCTCTCTCTCTCTCTCTCCTCTCCCTCTCTCTCTCTCTCTCCCCCCTCCCTTCCTCCCTCTCTCTCTCCCTCCCTCTCTCTCCCCTCTCCCTTCCTCCCTCTCTCTCTCCCCTCCCTCTCTCCCTCCCTCTCTCTCTAAGTGTACACCTGTATACCTGGAGCTCTGGATATAATTGCCACTCGACTTCCTTCGCTCCCTCCTCCTCCTCTCCTCCCTCCCTCCCTCCCTCTCTCCCCTCCCTCTCTCTCTCTCTCTCTCTCTAAGTGTACACCTACTGTATACCTGGAGCTCTGGATATAATTGCCACTCGACTTCCTTCGCTCCCTCCTCCTCCTCTCCTCCCTCCCTCCCCTAGTCTCCCACTCCTCAGTTCAGACTCCAGCTGTCTGGCGTACTCAGCATCACTCAGCACCTGGAAACTTGGCTGGTCAGCTAGTCATGAAAAGTGAGAAGTGGAAAATAAAATTTAACCCTTTAGATGCCATAAAACATAAGCCCATCCTTAAATAGCGGTACGTACAGATTAGCACCCTATAGTAGTTAGACAACAAGTATGTGAAATCTACGCTCGTTAGAAGCCTGAGGATCCTTCCGGTCGGTTCTTCAGGTAAGACTAAGTTTTGAGTCACGAAATCTGCTGGTCAGCATTTTTCATTGTTCTTAGCTCGTAACCCACGTTCATAACCTGTTTTTCTTATGGCATACTATGCATTGAGTAACCAATAGCAAATTTCGTGACTCAAACTTAGTCGTAACAAGGATCCTTCCAATTGATGCACAGGTTGCATCATAGCACACTTGAATTTCATCACCACATCGGTCACAAAATTTTACCTCTCCCCTCAAAATTTCCAAAAACAAATGGCCCGATAAGATATTACTTGTACCCTCATTGTCGTGGGCATCGTTCCTCCTACTAGCTGAAGACGTGACTGCCAGTCTACACACTCGACCATCAGATAGTAGAAACACAATGTACCGTGAGTTTGATACAACCTGCAATAGTAATAGTAATGGTGTACACAATATATACAATATTATACAATATATATATACATAATTATGTATAATATACTATATACTAAAAGGAATGTGGCAGTACTGCACTAAGGGCTAAACTTAGAAACTGTTGCTAAAAGCAGATACATAGCATTCTTGCTCTTCAGGGTCCCATTGTTTAGTACATACACATACATTAAGGGAATCATACAGTACTAAAGGATTAAATTTAGAAATGTTGTATACTAAAGATCGAACTATAAATAGGGCCTGGTGGATAATTTAGCCTGCCGAATTAACGGGCTAAATTTATATGCCCGTACAAGAATGCAATTGATTTCTGTTAATAGTAACAATTTCTATATTTAGCCATTACATAATGCTTAAACAGCATGTTCTAGTAGAGAAGTATACACCATAACCTGTTTCACTTGACTGGCTGGTAAGTCCGGGAGAGTGTGGACGCGATCCCGCCACTGGCTAAGAGGATGAGAAATAGGCGGAGCTTTCTGTTCGCGTCTCTCCGAGAGCCGAATCGAGCGAAGGAGTTTTGATTTCACTTTCGATGGAGAGTAGCTCTTCTTTAGGCTCACGGCCACCAGCCGCACGTTCTGGGAGGAAGTTGTTTCTGCCATCGTAGCTGTATAAAGACATTATGGGGAACCGAGAGTTTGGGGAACCGAGAGTATGGGGAACCGAGAGTATGGGGAACCGAGAGTATGGGGAACCGAGAGTATGGGGAACCGAGAGTTTGAGAAAGAGGGAGGCAGAGGAAGAAGAAAGTGTCCATATTAGCGAGGTGTCCTTATTTCAGAGGTTGTTTGCATGCAAGAACTGTAGAATGGAGGTAAATATAGGAAATGACATTTAACCACACAAATGAATTAACACGTTATAAAATGCTGGCTTGCTCTATATGCGCATCTTCTAACTCACCCGGCCACTCCGATTAGATTTTGGGTAGGGCGACCTACAAAACAATGTTCCAATTGACGCACCCCCAACGACGGCCAGCCAAAACAAGCGCTGAATTTGCGCGTTCCTCCAGATCACAGTAGCTTGCTGTCAGTTCACCGTACACACGATCTAGAACTTGGCACCTTCTGCTACTTGTCTACCACACCATTAGGCAAGCTGGCGTCCTGCTTCTTCGGAAAGAGAAACGCCTACAAAAAAATCACAAAGACCACACACAGCACGTGCGCGCACAGAGATGGGCGTGTCCATACATCATCAGACTATCACGTGACTATACGCCTCAACTTTTTACACGTCACAAATTTCGGGGACAAAGGGTTATTTTGCGTCGCCTGACACGTGTGTTCTTCTTCCCCAAAAGCTATCTAAAAGCTACAGTATTCGTCTCCAAGTAAAGCGAGCCGGGAGAAGAAGGGAAGAAGATGAAGGTGAAGGAGATAGCTCGAACTGCGAACGTTGCCTGGTCTCCTGCGACCATGCAAGACGTACACATCGCCTGTGGAACCGTCGCGCAGCAACTGGACGCCACATTCAGGTACATCCACTGCCACCAACAAACAACGTATCTGTTACATGTTGATGAGCGGTCGACCGTAATTTTTATTGCTAGTTTTATGTCGATGCTAAAATTTACTATTTTGTTGTTCAAAATTTCTTCCTCGTTCAGTACAAGCGCAAGGCTGGAAGTGTTTTCGCTGGATTTGGCGTCGTCTGGACTTGCCGTGCCACTGGCTGGAACTGTTGACTCACCTCTGAGGTCTCTTATCGTTACTGTATTGTGTCTCTAGTGCATACATAAATACACTATTTTTCTCTTTTTTTCCCTTTTTTCTATCTGTCTTTTGTTGTATATACCATCCGACTGAACATTAGCGTAATGCTTCCATCCATGAATCTTTTGAATCTTTTCACAAACAGTTACGCAATAGCAGTCGTTCTATATAGAGCATGATGATTCACTTTCTCAAATATGTTTGTTGTTTTTTATAATTATTCTCTGTGATGCTTTTCATCCGTACATTGTATGCAATTTTTATACCCCTAGGTTTCACAAGCTGGCCTGGTCGGCCCATGGTCAGGAAAGGGTTAACGCGTGTGGGGTCATAGCAGGTGGATCTGACAATGGAACTATCACCCTCTGGGCCGCCGACAAATCATCAGGTCACTCTCTTCTCGTTCACTATCCCCTCTTCCTCTCACTTTCTTTACACCGGCTTTGTTGGTCGGTTGCATTCTATAGCATTCCAAATTTTGAATGAAACTTCTTTTTTTGTAAATAACAAACGCCGCCTTTTAAATTTGTTAAGTCTACGTATTAAGGCATCCTCAATTTTTATATGGACTCATTTTTGTATAAGATAAAACCTCCCTTCAAATTATCAATGACAATCTACTTTCCAACACACTAACTTATGTTAGAACTTGTATGAGCAAACTATGTATTAGGTTATCGGCGTATTCACCTTTATTAAATTTATTTACTTCTTTCAAACACATTGAATACAGAAGGGGCCCAGTTGAAACAAATGATTCCACCATACCGTCCGGTCCGACCATCGACTTTAAAAAAAACAAACCCTTTCCATCCACCCATCTCCTCGCCTCCGGAGGCCCCGACTCCGAAATATTCATCTGGGACTTGAACATCCCGACAGCCCCATGTCGCCCTGCAACAAGCTCCACCCACTGGAAACATTAGTGGCGTAGCCTGGAACAGACAGGTGAGCGCTTTTTCTGATATTTGCAACACTTCCTATTTTAGTGCCAGTGGATGACTCGGTTTATTTTTAGGTATCACCATAATTGCGTCCACTTCCTCCCAGCGGAAAATCGTCCCTTATGGGACTTGAGAAAAAACGAGCCAATCATTCATGTAATTTTTACAGACAATCAATACAATTTAGTTGTTGTATTTTTGTGCAAGCTGCATATTTTTTAGTTTGATCCCAAAATTTAACGTTTTGTGTTTCTGTAATTTTTGAAGGTTGCAGATCCGAATGCCAGGTCCACGCAATGCCATTAGCTGCCATCCAGCACGTTGCTAACCAGTGGTTACTGCTTTGGGAACGATCGCAGTGCCCTGTCGTCCAGGTAGTAATATTGAAATTTGAACGAGAACACGAAGTCTTGCATCAGATTTTCTCAGTTTAAGGAACGTAATGCGTGGGGCAACTGTAGAGCCTGCAGTGAAAGTCTTCTTGCTGGATACCCACTGGTACAGAGAAAGTCCATATTAGAGATGTGTCCTCATTTCAGGGGTTGAATTGCATTCAGAACTGTTCTTGTGGGAAAAAAGGTGTCCTTAATTTTAGAGAAGTGTCCCTCATTTCAGAGTGTCCTTACTCATTAGAGAGGGTCCAGTTGTATTCATTTTCCCTCCTCTTCCTCTCCTCCACGAAGCGCTGGGACCTGGAAGTTTGCCACCTCGCCAATGAGAACTCTGAGCGACACAGAAAGGGAGCCTCTCCCTCTCGCCTGGTGCCCGCAGGACTCTGACCCATCTGCTCACCGCAGCAAAAGACAACCTCGTCTGTGTTGGAATCCTAACGCGACATCCCTGGAGGAGAAGTATGGTTTCTATACTATAGCTGTATATAGGCACTTCTTTCTCATTGCAGCAAACGGCCTTCTCTCCCACCAGCTCCCTACCTAGTTTAAAATGGTTTGGCATTTCTTCAATATATAATACAACAATGTCTCTTTTCTGGTCCTCCCCTTATTCTGCAGCTTCAGGGTGGTGTACGAGGCTACCAGGCCACCTCCATGGATATTTGAGGTTCACTGGTGTCCCAGAACCCCTCCAGACAGCCCGCCTCGTTCGATGGTCATGTGACCATGTAAACTAGCCCTGTAGGGGGCGGGTTTCCGCTCATGAGGAACCTGCTGAAACAGGTAAGGTGTATAATATTATAATTGCCCCACTCTCCCCGCAATGTACTTGAAGATTAGGCTACTACTCGTTTTTTTTTTTTGCACTGGCACACTCTCCAGCTATTGAAGGTATTCCAGGATTGTTTGTTTTGGCCTGTCTTCCCCCCACTTGCTTGCTAAAAGTAACGAAAAGTTTAGGCCACGCCTATTCCT
>CASHTH010003294.1:0-92518 GCA_030341885.1 Geodia barretti
CAAGCAGATGCACGATCTTCTCCTCTCTTCCTCCCGTCTCCTCTTTTTCTCGTCCTCCCTCTCCATGCGTATTCCTATTCTCGTACGCCTCCGCTACAGCTCCTACACCTTTTTTCTCATCGATCACCCCGAGATCCCATCTCACGCCGATACCACTCCAGTGAACTTGATCCGATGTTGTTGTACACATCACACGACAACCAACGGCATCACTCCAATCGAGGAGCTATTGCATGACGCATAGCATCTCTCAACTAGGGTTTGTTCAAATTCTCAACATGACCACTACCCACGCCCAAAATCATCAGGTGGGGGATCGCATTGCAATTCACAAACTGAATTGCAACAATTACCAAACCACTCGAAATTGCACATCGCCTGATATGGCAACAATCGCACTAAGATTGGACATTATACAAACTATACCATTTACACTCATACACAACGCCAAAATGCATCTCGCTTGATACCATATTACACAGATATTTTACATCAATGACCATCCCAAACTTAAATAATTTATATACGCATCTAGAATCCCTCGAACTTATTATGAGATTTCTATTAGTTTGTAACCATAAATCACAATGCCATCACATCTAATTAGTGGTTCCACTAACGAGAACCACTGATCTATCCGCCTAGCTTCTGAGAGATCAAATCATTTCATACACATTTGACTACTTTCTCCTCCCAGTCGCTCCGTGGGGCATTGATCTGGTAGGCCTGTATCAATATCTAATAGCTCTACAGTCATATGTGGCCATGTCCTGTGTGGGATGGTAGGCCCTAAGTGTTATAAATTCAATTATACTAATAAGAGTCTAAGCGAGAGAATCGGTCACAAAGCTGAGATCGAGTGTTAAACGTTAGTTTAAATGGTACTGAATTTACGTAATGTTCAGCGCATCACTCTCACACATTACGTACACCACTCGACACATTGAAGTTTGGTGTCCTGGCCATTGAATCTTTACCTCCTCTTCCTCCTCTCCTCTCCCCCACTCCGCCACGAACATGGTGTGGTGCCCTGTGATGTTACTTATCTTTCCTTCCCTCTCTCTCTTCTCCTACCTTCACTCCGCACACAATTGGGTTGCCTTGAGTCTACCTGTATTACCCCTTCTCCCTCCCTATCTCCCTCTCACTACCCTGGCCCATTGGTTGCTCCCCGCACACTGATTTGAGTTGCCTTGATTACTTCCCTCCCCTTCTCTCCTCTCTCCACTTACCGCACTCACGATGTTTCCGCACATGGTTGTGACTTTACGTCATTTCACCTCTTTCCCCTCCTCTCCTCTCATCAACCTTCCGACGCACCAACTATGGGGTTTTTGGCCGCCTGAAATTTAGCAGGCTCTCACGTCTTTTTCGGAGGAACTTTTGTCCCTCCTCCGACTCATTACTTCTCCTCTCTACCCACCTCCGCACCGCCAGCATGGTTGCCTGCTATTACTTCCATTAGGTTGCGCTGAATTAACTCCTCTCCCTCCATCCACCTTCTCACTCCGCACATGCCGCATCATTGGTGCCTGTAGTCTCCTAGATATCTACTTCCCTCCTCTCTCTCCTATCCTACCCTCTCCAGCACTATCCGCTCAAGGTATTGTGCTCTGCCTGTGAATTTAACCTTTCTCCCTCGTCCTCTCTCCTTCTCACTACCCGCCACGCGCTGATGTTGCCGGTCTACGTGATTTATACGTATTCACTTTCCCCTCTCTCTCCTCTCACTCCTTCCACACTCGAGCCTGCCGGATGGTTTACGTGATTGACTTAGAAACATCCTCGTCGCCCCTCATACCTACTCGGTCACTTTTTGGACAGTCCACGTGTAGAAATTGCATGCTGGCTTCCTCTAAATCAGCTCGCGGTTGGACAGTACCTACTGTTATTAACCATGCAGCCGCTCTTAGCGCTTAATCCCCTTATGAAGACAACACAGTCTTTCTGGATCAAACCGAACATTCTTAACCCCGCCTGCTCCCCCTCAGCTAAATGTCTACACGTGTAGACAATGGTTTTATACTTGACAAAATTCAATATTCTGTCCTAGGAATCAAGGACAAGATAAACGGTAGTGAGGGGTGTTCTTTATCACAAATTTATCAAAATCGGTGACTTAGATTTTAGATAAATTACGCTATACCGGTTAATTGCGTTATGTAAAATTGAACCAATCCCGCAATCGACGTGCATATTTTATTGAATATTAACGTATAATGGGTAAAACGATACACTGAGATGTCATCATGCGGAAGCAGGCAATATCTAATAGGCCCAGTTGCTCCAAAAGTGAAATACGTACGTGTGGCAATGGGAATTAAAGTGAACATCAAGTGATCCCGCGTTTGCCTCCAATAATAGTGTGTTGGCAGAGTTTGTTGATTAGGCCTAGTCTCAACCTCCAATGGGTTTTTGCTTTTGTGTTGTTGGTACATCCTGACTCAATTTTCGGTTCTTACTTTCATGTTTCCATCCTACAATTGCCTCTTTCTTAATCATACAACTGTTGGCAGTCGACGCGAATTATAATCTCTCTGTTGGGTGTATGACAGTTGCAATATAACATGTGGGTTGACTATGCCTCCTCTCATCAATAGGAGTGCTAGTCTTGCTCCCGTGCATATCCTTCCACACTGAGTCTGCTTGCCATCAATTATTCACCAGATGCCTCTCCACACTCTTTTAAACTTCTCTCCTTTTCACCTCCTCTATATCTCTTCTTCGCTTTCTCCCTTCTCTTCCCTCGTTCCCCTTACTACACCTTCTCTTCCTTCCTCCCTCCCTCCTTCCCTCCCCGTTCCTCCAGGAGGGGTTTGCATCAGAAGTCTCGCCCCACTGGACTGCCAGAATCTACTTCTTCTCTTTCTACATCGTCACACTGGTGAGCCACCAGGAGCATAAGGGAGCACCTGCCTCAGTAGTCTATTGGAGTGCTTTTACGCATTGCAACAGCATGCACAATCCCACAATTAGCTAATGGATGCTTACTTCTGAAATGCTGTTATTTGCTGTCAAGTTGAGCACTCTTTCTACAATACACAGCTGTCCGCATTTAGAAAACAAATTGTGTATGGTGTATATACTTATACTTGATAGGCGTCTCCAGCGGCAGATCTACGTAGGATTTTGAAAGGGGGGTTCCGCTGTCCAGAACGTTTTCGACTGCCCTCGTGCCTGGGCCGAGGCATGCGCGGCGCACGCAACGACAAAAAGGGGGGGTTCGAACCCCCTGGATCCGCCACTGCTCTTGATAAAGATTTCCCAAAGTGACCCTCGTTCAGAGGTTTCACTGTTGATGTGCTCTCTGTGTTGGTGTGTGTGTGTGACACAGGTGGTCCTGCAAGTGGTGATATCGTTCATAGTGGAGGCATTTGTCCTGCAACTGGAGGAGGCCAACCACCGCAAGGAGAGAGAGAAACAACTCCTCGGAAGAAACCTACAGATTGTTTACGACACCGACTGTGTTGAAGGTATATACAGGCAGCGAGTCGCAAGTGTATGTGTAGTAAAGTGTCTTCCAAGAGTATATATGACGTACGCATTATCTTGCGTGACTATATTTCGTATTATTGTTGCCAAGCAGTTTTGAGCACTCTTCTCTTTTTGCCTGTAGTGTATATACGAACTCTGTTAGTAGAAATGTGATAAATCGATTATTAGATTATTCCGGGCGCAAGATAACACAAAGGTGTATGCACATGAAACGATCACAAATTTTCTTCATTTTTACTCAGACGAACACCGTAAGAAGGAAGTGAGGATAACGCTGCACCACCAAGATATCAAGAAATTGAACTATCTCATCACATACACCGACGAACGTAGAACGCGAAACAAAGAATCGTTCAGTTTCGATCAAGCGGTAAAGAAATTCAGGAGAATCGACCTACCAAAGGTCGGTCAGGCACACTGCTTCTTCCGGGAAATTGACGATGTAATGATGATGTAATGTATTGTAGGAGGGGATGCAGTGTAGTGGGAGGAGACTCAGAACAAAGGACGACCTTCATCTGCTAAAGTACAGGGCTGATATCCAGGTATGGCAAATAAACACCCGCCTTCTCACTATGTAAGATCTCCTCCCCTTCCCTTCAGCAATGGATCCAGGAACAAGACACGGCCTTTAGACACGTCGAGACATCTGCTCCTTCCAAAACACCAACCAAACGGAAAATATGGGCCAAGACCAAGAAAATTCTCATCTACTTCCTGGAGTGAAAACCTCCATTTTACCTCTCCCCTCTCTCCTCTTCTTTCACTCCCCATTCTACTTGCTCTCCTCTGATACATCTGTATGTTGTGTTGCAAATATTATATTTATGGTCACTCTTTGCTAACCGTGGTAAGATACAATGGAGGGTGGATTTCTAGTCTTGCGATGCCTAAATGCTACCTTACTAGTCTAGCTAGCCCGTGACCGCAGCATGCATGCACTTACTTTGCCAAAAAGAAAACCCACCCAACCAACCTCGTCAGGATGTCATGGAAGAGGCACACCGGAAGATTACTCACGTCATTAACAAGTGTGTATATAAGAGCTTTAGGACACTTTAAGGAGGTAGTGATAAACTTTCCCAAGGAAAAATCTCGCTGGTTAAAATTGTTCACGAGTGGTCTGCCAAGTCTTGAGTTGAGGCACAAGCATGCAATTCGCATATTCCCCCCCCCCCCACAAAGTTCGTGTGAATAAGCAAAGTTGGTGCAATAAATCTCATGAAAATCTCTGCAAAAACAAAGTGACTCAAATGATAAACAGTGTCTGCAGAATTTGCCGTTCTGCAGCTGAGGACTCTTTCTAAGAGTGAGAAAATAAAGTGTTCTAGAATATGTCTGGAAACTCCGCCCCCCAATCTCCTCTAACTTTCCCCTCCCAGTACCCGCCCTTGTACACGTGCATCATCGTGTTGGTCAGTGGGTCGTATTCCTTCTGGAACCACAGCGGTACGTGGGTCGCTTCTTTCTCGAGCATCGCGGCCTCCTCAGAGTCTCCCGCTGCAGCTGCCTCTGCTGCCTTGGCGGCCAGGGCTTCCCTCTTGCGGCGCTTGCTTCGTTGCTTCTCTTCCAGTTTTTGCTACATGTATATATACCACGTGTGGTTGTGCAAGAGAAAGAGAGGGGAGAGGGGAGAAAGCAGAGTGGAGAATTGGATAGGTATATACTGCTGCTACTATATATATAGTTTCTGAGAAATGTTTTTCAAATTTAGTTCAAGTGTCTATTTTCATCGTGAGTTGTGGTTTACATACCTTGAATTTGTTTGCCTCGTCAAAATTCCCCTGCTCCATGAGCCGCTGATCTGGGCGGAGTCTGGAGTCCGTGGGTGCCACGCCCTCCTCTGGTTCGTTGAGTGAAGACGTGAACTCCGAGAAGCCGTATACTGCCTCGTGGCCTGGTCTGAAACAATTTAGCAGACATTTCGATCAGTTGAGAGAACCTCTCGAAGCACACTTTACTATATACACCTCCGTCCTTTCTCATTGCAATTTTTACGTGATTCTAAATACCCACGACTACATGCAACTGCTCGTGCTCGCTCGCAAAAAATGCATGGTATTCGTTCTAGTTGCTTTTCTCCCACCTCCCTCCCAACTCACTTAGGAGGTACGTTAGCCTCCCTCCCAACTCACTTAGGAGGTACGTTGGTCCAGGCCAGCTCAAACTCCGAAAGAGTAGCAGTCTTTTCTTCTCCGTCCAGAACTTTGGCCAGTCTTATCGCCTCGTCCCAGTGCCCCTTCAGAACATAGTGTGTCTTTCCTGATTCGTCTGTTACACTGCCTGTGAGCTGACGCGGGAGACACACACATTATGAGGCTCTAGCCTACATGTACACTATATAATGCTATACTATACTACAGCAAATAAGATGCGACCACTAATGTGCAAAACCATAGGCGCACTGCAAATGAACACGCATCGGTATAATATGCATTACAACACCCATATGCATGTGAAAACTACGAGGTAGAAAGGCAAAGGCACAACAAACAAATCAACTATATACACCCAGGACAGCTCTGGGATTTGAACCCACGACGCACACACACGCACGCACACACACACCACGTGGAGTCAAATTCTCCCAGTCTCTTACTCTTCTCTGTCTCTCTCTTGAGAAGTAGCTGTAGGCATGGAACTTGATGTTGGCCTCTTCTCCGGGGATGGTATGGTTGGTGATCTTGGCATCTCCTGACTGCAGACATCCAGGGGCCGGGCACGGACGGAGGGTATTGAATAGCCAAGGAGAGTCAAACCATATGCATGTGTGGTCCGATCATTGGACTTCTTGTTCGTGCTATTTTCAGAAAGCTACACTAAGGGCCCGTGGGCTTCTAATGTGTATAATAAACAAATGAGTGGGCTGCCTAACATTTAGTCAAATAAAGAGCTATAATTATTATGAGCATGTAAACATTTTAAGTACTTTTAGACCGCAGTCACGCGCAATTGACCAATCAGATTACAGAATTGCGGGGGGGTTATTTTTCATAGACACCTCGTTTCAGGTGTCTAATGGTGTTTGCAGGTGGTCTACAGCAAACTCTCCGTACAAAATGGCTATTCTCAAAAGTCGTTATCTGCGCAAACCGGCCGATTCCGCGTTCGGTATATGTAAGCGTAGAAGGCGCGACTGGCAAAGTAGCTCTTTTAAAATGCGTAGTGCACCTGCAAGAAGTCTGTGGACAGTCTCCGGAGCTCGCGAAAGTCAGAAATCACGTCAATATTCCACGAAAAAAGCGTCGGCTTCTTTAGCTCTGGCGATACACAAACACATTGGGCCGTTGCCGTGCGTTGCTAAACCCTTTCAAACGCGCACCACCAATGAGGGCGTTTTATGATGACGTAAACGATTTTTGACGGGGGGCGGGGGCTGTCTCCTCGGAGTCTCACACGAAAGCGTCTTGTTCCATCCGAAGGTAAGGAATGAGGAATGAGCGCAGCGTTGCTAGCTTGTTGCTACCCATTTGAACGCGCAAACACCAATCAGATACTCCGGTCTAAACCGGTTAGACGCGGAAGCTCGGTTGTCTACGCTACATTGCAACCCTCGGGGCATGTGGGTAGCGCCCTCGCTGCGCTCGGGACGCCAACATTCCACAGCCCCTCGGGTTGCAATGTAGCGTAGACACCTCGCTTCCGCGTCTAACCTATATATAGTTGCAAAAAATCAGCGAGAAAAAGTAGTGATACCTGATCGATCCATAGTTTCCCGATGATGATATTGTGAATGGTGGTGACGACCTTGTTCCAGGTGTAGTGGTTCCCGCTCTTATGGAAGACAATGTGGGTGTTCCCGATAGGGTAGCAGACGAGGTATTTGCCCCTGAACTTGGACGCGACGGTGTACTCCTCCCACATGGTAAAGTCCTTGTGCTCAATGTGCATGGCAAACATGGGAGGGTGGTGGGTGACCTGGTGACGGTGGGGAGGGAGATAATTACTAACTTTCTTGAATAGTGTAAAGTTTTGCGAAGGCAGTTGGCCAGCAAGCACCGACACTAAAACCAACACTTGATTTCATAAATCTGTGAAAATTATGAAATTTATCAAAATTTGCAAACATTTCCCCTCAAAGAAACAAAATTTGACCCACAGACATACATTCCTGCACATGCACTGTACAGAAGACCAAAAATATTTTGAGGTAGAAAACTTGTTACATTTGCTAGTCAACACTCAAATTGTAAGAAGTAAACAACAGTTTTTCTCAGTATTGTAAGATGTGGATAACGTTATGTTTTCTTCCTGCTGGCAACACACCTGCTCCATGAAGACTCTCCAGCCGCACTCGGCCCGCCTGTCACATTCGTACGTCTCTCCCAACATGGGATTGAAGGGCTTCCCGACCCGGGCCGACACGGCGGTCGTCCCGTACACGGAGCAGGAGTAGATGGCGAGATACGCCAGCTCCTCTAGCGAGGAGTCGCAGCTGGCCGCCTTCTCTAGCATATCAACGTACAACATGTCCTCCACCATCCGTTGCAGGATGGACGTGGGCTCGTTGAAATTAACCTTGAGGAGAGAGATAAATTGAAAATTTTTCCTTGACTTCTACCGTGTCGTTTTTCTTACTACCACTAATTGAAGTTGTATGTTTAGAAGCGTCTTAGCACAAAAAACACTATAATTTCATCCACCTATGTAAAACAGGCCATTCATGGGAAGTTTTTTGATGCGTACTATATAATGTCATGCACTAATACTAAAGCTAGTACTGCAGTGAACCCACAGGCATGGGTATCTTGGAGAGGTCTCTCCCAATGCAGTTCTTCATGATAGTCCACAGGTTGAGTCTGTGGGAGGTTTGGGGGGAATGGTGCTCCGTCGCCTCGGCAACGTCGGCTCCCACTTCTCAAAGAAACTCGGCACCGGCCCGTGAGGCAGCTGGGAGGGAGGGGAGGGGAGGGAGGGGAGCACACAATGAATGAGGGCACCTCAGCCACCAGGGCTCTATGTATAGAATATGCAACACGACAGGGGGAAAATGCTATGAACCAGAAACCAGCACTCCATAATGCCCCACATTGTATTAGCAACAAACGCTCTGTGATAGAAGTGAAGGACTAACCGACATGGTCCTCTCTGAAAAGGAAGGCAGCTGGTCTGGTTCCGGAGAAGACAGCAGCTGCTGTGCTTCATTCACCGACACCCCACTCGCGTTCCTCGTGTGGCCAAACTTGGTCTCCTCTACCACCCTCATCTCTCAACTGCACCTCTCCTCCCCTCTCCCCCTCTCCTTCCCCTACGTCACCGTCGCTCGGTAGAAATGACACCGACTTTGGTTTCGTCAACTCGTCGTTCGACATTTCGACTGCGTCGAAAAACGTCTCCTCTTCATCTCCTCCGTCCTCCGTAGTTCCGTTGTCGGCCACATCTTCTCCGTCGGGAATGACTCTGTCTTCTACCGAGTCTTGACGGGGCAGTGGAAGGGGTCCGCTATGAGACGAAACGTGAAAGAATGGAATTGAGTTCCCGTTTTAGTAACGTTTCTATATTTAGCCCTCATATTACACTGCCACATTCCGTTTAACGTTTCACAAATGCCGAAACCCTTACAGAAAACTACACTCACATCTCCTCCTTGGGGAAGGACCTGCGAGCCTCGGCCTCCAGCCCGTGCATCTCCTTGGCCAGCTTCTCCATGTTCTCCTGCAGCTGGGCCCGGGCCGAGAGCTCGTGCTGTAGCGCCCGCGACCACCGCCTCTCGGTGCACTCTGCCTGTACCACAAACTCTTGGGCTGCCTGGGGAGGCGGTGAGGGGAAGAGGGGAGGCAAAACACACTATATATATACACAATAGAGACACCTTTAGCAGTTGAACCCCACTACATAATGAAGACAGTTGAAACCCACCACATAATCAAGACACCCAGTTGTTGTAAAGCTCTTTTTTGGTGTACTGGTAGATTCAGGACACAGTTTCGGGTGTCCCAATAGAATTCAGGTCATTCTCTATAATTATCTGTGCCCTGATACACTCTGTTTGCTGCCCTGATAGAATCCAGGACGCCCCTTCAAAGTCCTAAAGAATGCTTCAGTGAATTCGGGACACTCTTTCGGTGTCATGACTAGCACATCGCAATCTTTCTTTACCGGCTCTGACCTTGACCAGGGCAGTGGCAGCTGCTTTGAAGTGACCCAGTTTCTCTTTTCCTCTTGGGGAGCTTGGGGCCTTCCCTCCCCCTCCTCCTTCCCCCGTCCCCACTCCAACTCCTCCCTCTTCCAACTCGGAGATTATCTTTAGCAACTGGAGACTGATTAGTGCGCAGAGATATTGTATATAAGTGTGATACTTTCGAAGGGAAATTTTTTTAGAGTTTGTTAAACGCTGGCAAAATTTTTGTGGGCAGGAATATTTGTATTGTGGGGGTGATATGACCATTGCATTGCATAATTACGACGTGAAACTGGACTGCTATGTACTAGTGAGGAAAATGAAGCTATTTTTAACCACAAAGACACACACTGAGCACCTGTTCTTGTTGACGACGTCGTGGGCCGAGGTGAGCTCCTTCAACTTGGCCTTCAGTCCCACGAGAAATGTGTCTCCCAGACAGCCACTCCCTCCTCTCTCATCCTCTCCCCCACTCTCATCCTCTGCCAGGTCGGAAGAGAGAGAAAGAAGAGAGACACATAATTTATACTGCAACTTTTAATAGCACAGCAGGTGTATATAGACCTACCAGGTATGTTTTGTCAAATGACCATGAATGGTGCCTGCTTTCAAAAGATCTCTATAGCTAAGTTTCACTTTTATTTCAATGGTGTATAGTGTACATACATATTATATATAAACCATGGCTAATACCGAAGTCAAGGGTCTTGACAGCCTTGGCCTTGGCTAGCTCTAGAGCTGTCACCCATCTCTGTCTCTCCACCTCGTTCAGTGCCCGCAGATGGTACACCTGCATACACAATCAATCAATCAATCAATCAACCAATCAATCAACCAATCAAACGGACACCTTTTCTTTTCTCTCCCCCAAGAACAGTTCTGCATGCAATACAACCCTCTGAAACAAGGACACCTCACTAATATTATGGACACTTGCGTTGGTGCCTGGATTAGAAGGGTTATACTGTAATCTCTGTGGGAGAAAACATCATTAACTTCGAGGCAATGCCTGCCAAATTCCACTGAAAATTGTAAATAAAGAGTAACGCTGCAGTACCCGATCTTAGAGGACATTCTTTGCCTATTCAACTGGCACAGTCATGCTATTCTGTAGGTTCCTCTGCCAAAATTTCTATTCTTTTTTGGATGAGTCACAGTGTGGGTGGCATGCAGTATTGAAACTGTTGCTTGCACACAACTTGTGTGTGTTGGACTTGAACAGGCTACACAGCAGTACAAAGTGGGAGTATAGGGCACCATGTGTGGAGCCCTCAGTAGAACTGAGTATTATACAAATATCAATGGACGAACCTGAGACGGTCCATTAGTGACTACGAAGTTGCTGGAGTCTAGTGTGTCGATGAAGGCACCGGCTAGATTAATGGTGCCCCTGCAGGTATGAGTCATCTCTTCTTGGGTTCTAAAGGGGAGAGAGATGGGATGGAGGGAGAGAGATGGGATGGAGGGAGAGAGATGGGACGGAGGGGGAGAGAGATGGGATGGAGGGGGAGAGAGCCAAGGGGTTGAAAGAAGGAGGAAAGAGGTTGGTGAATGTTTGGGAGAAGGAAGAGGCAAGGAGAGGTATGGAGAGCCCACATAACCCCACATAGCAAGTAAAGAGAGAGGAGGATAAGGAGAGAGGGGTTATATAGCCATGTGGTGAACCCTCGTATAAGTACACATATAAGGTTGTGAATGCACACTTGGAAAGAGGACATAACACAACAGAGGCAGCAGCTGCTGCAGACTCTAGACAGGGCTGTGTTCGGTAAGCCAACCACACATCTCCTGACTACTAACTTGGAACACTGTCAATTGTAATAGTGTGTTGTCTTGCAGGTAAGGCAAAGGCACCAGCAAGAAGCACACACTCTTCAGCTAAACTACAAACGAACTAAGCACAGGCTTCCAACAGTAAACACTATTATATACAGCAAGAACACGTTGTTTCCACGGAACATATCCCATATTGCATAACGCGTGTGTGTACACACAGCGAGTGAACCTGACCTGTAGTAAGAGAGAAGGCCGTTGGAGAGAACGAACCATCTCTTCTGGTAGCCCTTGATGTAGTTGGTCCACTTCAGGAGCCACCCCCTGAACTCTTCAGGGGCGTTCACGATTCCTTCCGCCATAGCACAGGCGGCTCCACGGTGTGTCCCGGTCGATCGCAGTCTCTGCGGCGGGCGGTCGGCGATCGGTCCCCGAGGCTGAGAGCTCAGCCAGGCCCGGTGGGTATTCGAGAAGAACCCCGGCTAAGGCAGCAGTCACAGCCGGTGCTTCCCAGCCTCACTACGAGAAGACTCGAGACGAGTCGTCCCGTTCTCTGCGGCGAGCGTTTTGCGCGTGAGTGAGACTGATTCCAATTAACGCGCCCCTCACTCGATGCCCACTCCACGTGCTGCCCTTTCTTCCCCTGCGGCCTGCGCTCAAACCCGAGTCGATTGCAGCCAGCAGAGAGAAAGGGACACGCCGCTTTAGACATGGCAACACCTAAGAAGCGAGTTGGAATTCTGCTGGAATTCAACTACGAAGATTTGGAGGTCTTTCGATAAACCGGCACAGCGCGTGCAACTGCAAGGCTTCTTCTCCTCTCTTGCAGGTGTGGTATCCGCTACTGCGGTTCAGCGAGGAGGAAGACATTGAGGCGTTCACAGTGGCTCCGGAGGCTGCAAAGACGTACACGTCCAAGAAAGGTTACCCCTGCAAATCTGACAGGGACATTGCCAGCACCACAGCTGATGTAACCAATCATCAAACCTCCTTATGTAGCAAAACGTCTGTATAATGCTAGGACCTGGATGCACTGATCATTCCTGGAGGATGGGCCCCAGACTACTGGAGAAGAGATGCTAGATTTGTTGATCTCGTCAAAAACACCTTCGATTCAGGCAAATAGTAGCATGATTGTGGATTCATTGCCCTTATCTACCCTCACTTATATACTCCAACCCAGGAAAGCCAGTGGCTGCCATCTGCCACGGCCCGTGGCTCCTCTGTTCAGCCCGAGTGCTGGCTGGTAAGAAAGCCACCTGTTTCTGCTCTATCAAGGATGATGTCATCAACGCAGGGTGAGTCCACCCGCCTACACAATTAGGTGGAGCCACTCTAATCTGTATGCAGGGGTTTGTATGAAGATGCTCCGGTGGTTGTCGACGGCAACCTAATCACGTCTCGTGTACCCACCGACCTCCCGCAATTCTGTCGCGAGATCATCAAACAACTTCGAAACTGAGAGATTTAAAACTTTTCTTACACGTTATAAAATCTGTTTTCTAAAAAACAATAATTTTTGCTGTGCTATGTTAGTCTTGATATGCCTGGTAGTGGTGCTTCTGAGGGGTCCTGGTGGGTGTGGCCAGCAGATAATAGTGATTAAATCATAAATGCAGCTCTCTTGCTTGCCTCCAGTTTGATCTTCTTTTCCCCACTGTCTCCTGTTGTCTCTTCGCTTTTCCTCTTACGACTGTTGAAACATGCAAACACACTGACACATACGGACACACGCACACACTTAACCAATATACAGTAATTATACCTTTTCGGGGGACTCAATTCTTCCACTCTACATTTCATCATTTTCTTCTCTATGTGTCTGACCTATGGATACACAAAAAGACGACTCCAAACTCTTTCTATAGCACCCGATATATATACCACAAACAACAATAGTCTCCCCGATTCTAGAGTGTAGATAAAAAAATTTCTAAGCACAAGAAGTGAGGCAATTCGACTTACAGTAGCAGACAGTATATGGACACACTATTGACCCAACAAAAACGGTATATACCCACACTCTCTCCATCAGGAAGAACAGTTTGCAGCACCATTTCCTCGATCTCTGAAATGAGCTAAGGTTGAAGACAGCGGGGGTACAAACTGAGTGCATGTCTCACTCTCAAGTGTGTCCATTATAGAGTCGGCTTTCTCCGAGTCCTCTGACTTGAACAGGACTGAGAGAATGTAGCTGATAGAGGGAAGAGGGGAGAAGGTTAGACCGCCTATATATCTCAAACAGGAAGAAGGGAAGTAGTCTGGTGGGCCAGACAGTCTTGGAGAAAGACCGTAATTTCGGTCTGGCCTGCGAGACAAGGGGAAAGGGGGAGAGAGGAGAAAAAACAAAGAAAAAGAGGGCGGGAGGGAGAGGATGGTGGGAAGGTAAGCTGACCCATCAATGGAGATCTTGGTGTGGCTGCAGCCATGCCTCAAAGCAGCGAGAGCAATCTAAAGAGAAGACAACTGTACAAGATACACACCCGCCTACACATTTTCGCCGCTACATGCCGTCGGCACGCTGTGTGGGTTAGTTACTTGGGAAGGGGGGTAGAGAAGAGGAACGTCGGAGGCAAGACTTCTCTCGAGGAACGCCTCTGCTGCAGGCCTCAGCTGGTCTGGGTTGGGTATGTCTGGTGTCCTCGTCTGGAGAGAGAGGGAGAGAGAGAGAGACGTGCATTTTGTACAAGCTTCTTCGTATTTCCATGCACATGATGTTAAAAGGTGTTGAATTGTTCCACACAACATCCAACTAATGATGATGTGCCTTGATATCGATGAGGAAGCCTTCCATTGGTCGGAATGGCGTGTGAATCGTCAGATGAAACTTTAGCCGTTTGAGGAGCAGCAGCTGTTCCAAATATACCAGCGATATAATTACATCATGCATTACTATATATATACCTCGTGGCTGAGGACGTATTGGACGACGTCTTGTCTGAGGTCAGGTGTAATGGTGTTACCAAACTGATCCACAGACACGACGTATTCATCGATCTTGAAGGCCAGGTATACACAGCAGAAGCTGAGATTGAAAGAGGTAGAGACAGAAAGGGGAGGGAGAGAGGAGAGGTAGAAAGAAGGAAGGAAGGGGTGTGTAATTGCCTCACAAGATTTGCCTGGGACTGTATTCCATCGCGGAGGTATTGAGGTAGAATCTCTTGAAGTACGCAGCAGCTGTTGCCTAGGAGAAAAACACACACCAAGCAATGCAAAGCCAAGAGGATATGTATATAATAATGCCCACCACTGCACTCCTGGGGACCCGAGGCTCAAAGACGTTGCAGAACTCCAGCAGTTTCTTAATAAAGTACTGGCAGAGTAGCCGTTCCTCGGCTGAGCTCAGCATCTGCACGCCTTTCTCCGCCGCCGCCTTCGCATGCTGCAGAACAAGCATCACTGTAGTAAATAGCTCCTCCTAGGTCACTCCAGTTGCTCGCCTTTTCGCAGTATGCACTGTTGGCGGCCGCTCGCAGTCTCTCCAGATCTTCCTCCCCCTTGAACAGCCAGTGGTCTTTCTGCGTACTCCAGTGAAACATCGCTAGAGTGATGCACCCACGTGTTGTATATACTTCTATTTTTTCCCTGTTTAGAGCGCACCATAACAAACTGCGCGCGCCGCCTCAACCCACGTGTGTATAGTGGCGCGCTTGCTCTACCTGCATCCTGCCGGATCGAGAAAAGCTCAGGGAAAATGCCGCCGCTTTCAACTGAAGTAAGTCCTCTACTCACGAAGGACGTCACTGAAACACTGGCAAGGCAAGGTGTAAAAACCGGTAAGACCAAGCGAAGTGGGTGGGGCTCAGGCGGCTGCTCGTACATTCGCACACTACACCAGCTTTATTCCAGTGGCAGAATACGTTCGTAGAGAGCTGGTGCCTCTCTCGCGAACGAGTGGTCTGCCGTACAAGCTGCTGATTGCCGTTCGGCAGTGTCTCCTGGCGCAGTTTGCCCCTACACCCACCACTGCAGCCGACATATGGAGAGATCTTGGGGACACCACTGCCCTTCTTCCGACTGGTAATACACATGCTTACTTCGACCCACGATTTTCTCGTCCTTTCTCTTTCTGCTACTCCCTCCTCCTTTATCTCTCTCTTGCCCCATCTCTGCCCATGCTAGGCTGTTCAAAGTAAGGCTCTACTATCTACACGTGTACCTACCAATGACTGACCTGGTATATCTCATAGTCTGGACACTCTGTTGGGAGGAGGGGTGATGACAGGGGAACTAACTGAGCTAACTGGAGTCCCTGCCTCTGGCAAGACACAGGTGAGAGCCACTTCTCAAACCAAACACCAGATACAGAGACTAACCTTATTGGAACCAGGCCTTCTCCATTAAAATTTGTATGTTGGTGGATGCTTTGCTATCCCAGTCTTGTCTCCCCGCATGCGTGCATGTATATTGAAGATTGAAACTAGCTCTGTGCATCTCCAGTTGTGTCACAGTCTGGCAGTGGCTGGGGTACTCCACTCCAACTCCACAGTCCTGTGGGTGGACTCCACCGGAGGATTCAGCGCCACGAGACTCCACTCCGTCCTCACCAACACCCCACCTTCTGGACAGGTACACACACACATTGACTCTCCCTACTTTTTCTTAGCCTTAAAACCATATAAACCAACTAACACTCAACCACACAGTATGCATATTATTTCATTCTCAATTGTCATTTTTACTGGTGCCTTCACCTATATAGGCAAGTGAGAGGATGTTGGAGAGGATCAAAGTACACAGGCTCTTCAACCTGTTTGACCTGATGAACCTCCTGGAGGCCACGTCAAAACAGGTTTCCAACCAGACTGACTGGTTCCATGCCAACCTCCACCTGGTTCTGATTGACTCGGTCACTCCTCTCCTCTCTCCCCTCCTCGGAGGTCACGGAGGTCAGGGACACGCCCTCTTGTCCTGTCTCGCCGCCCTGCTTCGCTCCATTGCCCATGAACACTCCATTGCAGTTGTGGTAAGTTTTACTACTCAGAAAATTGGGCAAATTTATGTGTGTGTGTTCTCTGTGTGTGTGTGTGTGTGTGGGTGTGTGTGTGTGTGTGTGTGTGTGTGTGTGTAGTACACTAACAATACAGTGTCAGATATGACTAAAAGCGAAGGTGTGAAGCCGTCACTTGGACAGACCTGGGCCTGTGTGCCCCACACACGTGTGTCTCTCTCGCCACCCTCTCACTCTGCTGCCAGCTGGCCACACCACCCTCAGCCACCGTCCTCGCCTCAGGTGGTGGAGTCTGGTGAGAGAGTTGCAAAACTCACCAAATCCAGTCGACTGGTAAGCTCCACTACCTACCTGCTCTGAAACGTATGTACTGCACTGCAAGAACAAATGCACAAACATTTTTGGCAAGGAGATGTTCAACTAAGTCCTAATTGAACTTAGAAATATACATTTGTCTCGTATATATTATACATAATCATACAAAGAAAGGAGGACACAGTTTTTAAAACATTTGCGATTCCTAATTTCATTCTTCACTGGGATTGTATGCAGTGGTGTGGTGTTTTTCGTGGGTTTTCCAAGAATTATCAGCTCGAAACAAAAATGTCTGGAGCAAAACCATCCTCTATAATTACGTATATACAGTACACTCCACGTTCCTGACTGCGATAAAGGAAAATGGACGTCCCATTGTGTATTTTGTGCAGGCTGTTGATGTATGCACGTCGTGTGTGATTACTGACAGAGCGTCGTTTCAAACTCATCCTACTCGACCAAACTTTACCGTGGTATACAAAATATAATAATGTGATGATAATTAAAAAATTGAGAGTTATGAAGAGTTAATGCTAGAGAATGGAACAGTAGTTCAAGTAATTTGGTGCGGGCGGTGGATCAACTGAAGACCCTTCCAGAGAGGGGGTCGGATGTTTTCTTCTCGACTTGGCAAGTTCCGCTGCCGTGTCAGCGAGAAGCCGTGCCGTTCTTGCATTCTCCTCTGCAATGGCGGCAAACTCTTCGAGCTGGGAGACACTGATGTCCTCGAGTCCGTTCTCGGTGATCGTGGCCAGCCCCTGTGCCAGCGACTGCCTCACCTGGGTTATATAGCGCTCCCCGTCCAGATTCCTCCCGGCATTTGCCTCTCTCTCTTGTGTCTGGAGCGGTGATGAGGGGTGGCTGGTGGGGGAGTGAACGTGGGAGTGACAGTTTTGAGGGTAGGAGAAGGCAGCGAGAGGACACTCGGCTCTGGAGGAGGAGCCCAGGGGGTTTGCGGGGTCAAAGGGGCACAGGAGGGACTGAAATTCGTGTTCAAAGCTGGAGATGTCGATGTTTGGTACGGTGTGACTGCGATGGCTGCGTGGCAAGTGGTGGTCCCCGAGTCTCAGTTCTGCCTGCGGCCACTCATCCGGAGCAGGGGAACCTCTGTGTATATACAGATGTACACACGGAGATATATAGTTAGAGATTCAAGAACTGTTCTTGGGGATCTTATTAGAGACTCGGTCCTCATTTCAGCAGTGTTTACAGGGGGGCTCCACTGTAAAAACTGTAGTAGCTTGGTTTTACCATCAAAGGCATTCCGTTCCTTATAGCAATCTCACCCAATACTGTCACGCTAACATTCATGGGTTATGCACGCTAACATTTCAGGGGTATATAATAATATATAACCCACCTTCTGAGAGACCTGATACTGGCAGAGGTGGGAGCAGGAGGGAGGTCTGGCTGAAGAGTGCTGGTGAAGCGAGGAGTCCAGCTGGACAATGACATGGCCCTCGACTTGGAGCCAGTGGTGGTCCCCGTGTCTGGTTCCTTACCGTCCACCCAGAACGTCTTCATTAACCCCTTTCCCTGGGGTTAAAGGGAACGTGTCAGTATATGGGGGGTTAAATTGGGAAATGAGGAGGCAAGAAACAATGGAGCCAAGAGGATGTTTCCGTTTTGATTATACTGCCACATTCCCTTATATCATCACCACACAACCTATGTATGTATGTATACTAAAGCCCCAGTTAGATGTCACCAGGTGTATATAGAACACTTGGGAGTCGGCACGAGACAGAAAAAAACCACTGGATTATGTTACTTCCAGAAACAAAATCAAATAGAAAGTGCACGCAGGAATGCGCAGTACTACAAGAGCATTAGGTCTGACTCAATTAACTGAGGGGGAGAGGGAGGGGGATGGGGAGTAGTAACTGTCACGCTTGCCTTGACTTCCACCTGTCCGCGTTCACTGAGAATGAACCTCTTTCCCTGGAGGAGGAGCGCAGTAGCCTCGCTCACCTGGATCCTCATTGGCTATGGACGGTATAAAACATTGGCTATAATTACGGCATGTGATGAATGATTTTAATAAGGCACGCTATGTATACAATATTGCAGTGAGGGAGGTGGGTGGGGTAATGAATGACACCAGAGTTTGTGTGTGTGTGTGTGTGCTATAGAACAATGTGTGTACATGAAGCTAGTAATAGTGTATCAATTGCTCTCTAACTACAATCAAAGTATTGTAAATGACACTGGGAGGGAGGGACGGAGCAATGGAGTGAAACAAGTGAGTGGGTGATGTGAGGGAGTAGGAGAAGGAGGCTCTTACTCACCTCTCCTGTGCTCTCCATTCGTGCTGCGATGTTGACGGTATCTCCAAAGACGTCGTATCTCTGAGTGGTGTTTCCGACTACTCCGGCCACTATTCCTCCACTGTGGATCCCTGACAGATAGAGAGGGATACTATTATACTACTGCCTATTCTTGGTCAACAACAGGTCTCATGGCAAGTCAAATGCAACACAACAACACCAAAGCAAGCAACACCAATGTACCCACAGTGCCATTATCCACCCTTTGCACTCCCTCAGGGCTCTTGCTGCATGCAAATTTTGCTGGTAATCGTGCAATACATTTGTCTCTGCAGAAGTACACGACAGACGGATTATTCCGTGCGCTAAACAGTCTTTTGTGTAATTGCGTGTGTGTGTCTAAAAACGTGATCTGGTGTGCCTGAAATCATATCCAAGTGTGTGACCGACACGTGTACGCGCACATATATACGGCGAGAATTGATCCCGGATTACTTGCCACGTGCCAACACACTCGAGCAATCGCGGAGGAAACCTGAGTGGGTACTAACAGTACACTATGTCAGTAAACCACCAACACGAAGTACTGGAGTTGTATGTAGTACACAGGAGGTTGACACTTTGCACTCTGCCAGCCTACCAGTACAGAGTTCATCCACCGAACTCTGAGACATGCTATATACATATACATAGCCGATGAAACAAACAGCACAGGAGAGGCTGCTGGTATGCAGACAATTAGACACCCATTTTCAGTCCACAGAGAATACCACAAGCTAATGTACGTATGGTGTGTTTTTTGCACCAGGGCAATTTTCAGTGGTGCGTCCAGGTGAGAACGACAATCAGAGGTTTACACAGGAGTCTAATCTGAACACCAAATGGGACAGAAGTTTAGTGAGTGCTCCTTATTTCAGGTGTTAAATTGCATGCAGAAACTGTTCTTTGGCAAAGAAAAGGTCCTCATTGAAAGAGGTGTCCTAGTTTCAGGGGTGTCCTTAGAGAGGGGTTCCACTGTACCCCTAGTGCACCCGTACCGACTCGGATCCTGAGATGTTTGTTGGTGGATGGGTCTAGGATGTGCTTGGTTGCCTCCAGGATCCCGAGACCATAGTTTGTGATGCTCTCCACGTGGTGGACGTCCGATCGAGACGGGATGGGTCCTCCTGCGAGCACCATGTAGGCATCTCCGATCATCTCAACCTGCACCAGGTTATTAATGGATAGTGATCATAACTGACAGCCATAGCTACATATTTTACTGACATTGAATACACACCCATAACACTAGGCAGAGCCTGAGAATCATTGAGTTCCTGCGTCCCATACAGAGTAATGTAAGTCTGTTTTGTTTTGTGTTGTGTTGTACAATAGACTTTGAGCCCTGATATAGCTCAGGTGGTAGGGCACTCGGTCTAGAGTTACGTATGTGGGTTCGAATCCGACCCAGGGAACCTCTTTCTCTTTTCCTGGTGCTGACAGTATGTATCTATACACTATGATAGAAAGTGTAAAGTTTGTTGGTCTTAGGACTAATGTTAACGTGTCAGCCAAACACCAATAAAATGTTTACCTTTAACATACTGTGAACATTCAGAAATCACAACCATGCACTGCCTTTTATGCAACAGATCAAGGCAATATACTTGTAGTAGTGTACTTACACAGTCATAGGCAGGCCCAGACCTTTGTAACCTTACACCTGATCTTTGTAACCTTTCAACCTTTCACCTGATCTTTGTACCTTTCAACCTTTCACCTGATCTCGAATGGCATATTACTATGTACACGTGTAAAGGAAGAGATTGTGACTTTCTCTCATTTGTCTCCTAAGTGCAACAAGGAGATGGTGTGCGTGGTGCCAAAGGAAAGAGTGTGTTTAGGCAAAAGCTTGCTCTACTTTAACTTACACACATGTAGGCTCTTCCAAGGACCCCCTAAACATGTGAGATACGCACATACTTTCCCATGTAGTAAGCCTACATGCAGAGATGCAGTTGGCCGTAATGCCCCATTTTGAGCCGTCTCATTTGTACCACAGTATATGGGGCTTGAGTTGTCCCCACTTTGGCAATGCTTCCAATTTTCAAAAATGTGGTGTTGTGCAATTGTTGCACGTGCAAATATCACCATCTTTACTCTCTCGCAAGGCTACAGCTCTATATTACTACTGACATTAGATGATGGAGTAACATGCACGTCAACACCAGGCAAGCTGTGGCCAAGACACTCGGAGAATTCATGTATCCCTACGAAAGAATGTTTCCCAGGAATAGTCGCCTATCCTGTTTCAGAATAATGGTCCATCCCCACCCATGTTGACAGCACGCCGTCCTAGTTTGATTACCTTGTAGACGTTGTATTTCTCACACAGTCGGTCGTACGCTGTGCACATGGAGTTGAGGACGCACACCACTTGCATCGGTCCGAGACGGGTACACATCGGAGTGAAGCTGACAATGTCGCTGAAGAGGATACTGACAGAGTTGAATTCTTGACAAGTGCTAAGCGGGGGTTGCCCGCTGCGCAGTTTGTCAGCGATTGACTTGGGAATCATCTGGTAGAGGAGTTCGTCCGTTTTCTTGATGCTCGTCTCTAACTGTGCGCTCCTGATTCTCTCCTGGGAGCGTAACGAGTAGGAGTCTCTCAATAATTAACAATGAGAGTCAATAAGTATTACTCTAAAGCTACCCGATAGTGATTGCGTGGATACATACCTTTCAAGGGCAGAGGCTTGCATCATACTATGAACATGCCTCAAGTGTAACTTGGATACTTAAACTTACCACTCACGACGATGCAATGTTTGCTAAAGCTATTGTAGTACAGTAAGAGAGAGTGAGAATTGAAGAAGGTAAAGAGGTAGAGGAGGGAGGGAGAGAGAGAGAGGGGGGGAAGAGGAGAGAGAGGGAAGAGAGAGAGAGAGAAGGAAGAGGAGAGAAAGAAGGAAAAGAGAGAGAGAGAGAGGTGTTCCTAGGCACCTGACTGAAGGCAATGTTAAGCTCGGGGTGTTTCTGAGACCCAGCCATGATAAACTCCCGGCTACAGTTGTGGAGCGAGAGGTCGCTTATGAAAATCCCGCTCTCATACAGGTCCTCGGGGCTGTCCATACTGCACAGTATTGGGCATGGAATACTGGTGGAATGGGAATGGGCCACTAACGCGGGGGAGCAGAGGAAGGCCACGTATTCCTGATCGTCCAGCGGCATCATCTCCCCCTTCAGCTTGAGTTGCGGAGCCTGTTCGGGGACCACGCCCACTTCCTGTTCTTGGTTGGTGCACTGGACCTGTCGGACTGACTGTAGCTCAAACGTGCAGTTTGTCCGCAGCTGAATCTGCAGCAAACGGCACACACACACACATACACACACACATACACACATAGAATGAAAACTGGGGATGGGTTACCTGGAACTATTATCAGTTGAAGAGGGACACTCCCACCATTATACATGCAAGAAAACACATTGTATGCATAGCGCCAAATGTTTGAGGGTCGTATATTATTATACATCGTGTTTTTGCAGCTCTTGTCTGCGAAGATCAAAATTGTACACACGGATTGAAAGCTCAAAGCTGCCAATAGGTGGAAAATTTATCTTCGCGAAAATTTGGTACTCGTCAGTGATAAATACAAATGGACGGTTGGGACCTGAATTGAATGTGACATGCCCGCAGCTGTGTTTCATTAATTGTTGCACTAATGAAGGAGGCTCTGCCCAGTTGAGTGCTGCATTCCACGTGTACATACCTCTGTAGGATTACAAATGGGCATCTGCCACTAGCCCAACATTGGCTCACAACACGACAGCCGGTGTGGCGTCATACACCGAGCACTCTAGGACACTATCGTAACGTAGCCGGCAGCCGATGGGAGAGTAACACGAGCTGCTGACGGCTGGTAACGAGAGCTTAGGCTCTGGAATTGTCGGGTATAATTCATCACCCATTGCGAGATTCACGCACTGTTAGCCACAAGTATTCCCAGACATCTAATGTTGCCTCTCACTCCCTCTAACCTGGTCTCTCTGTACACAACCACATTCTTGAGATAGGGGGGCATTCGTTAACTTTAGCACAATTCACATACTGTACCAACTGGGCTATTGTGCCTTTGTCTCAGGGCCATGCACAGTGAATCACGTATATAAAAAGCTACTTTTTTTGCGAAAAAGGGTCGGAAAGTATAGCTAAAACTTTCGCGAATGCAACTCTCTTTTTGCGAAAAAGGGTACGGAAAAGCTGCTGGCCAAAGACTTGAGCATAGCAGGTTGGCATGCACGCTTTAGCTAACGCAAAGCCAAATGTGTGTGCATTCCTAGTAATAATAATAGAGCAGAGGAGTGGGGATTGCTCTAAACGGCGCTCCAAATGGATGTCCCAAGTAGAATGGAACATTACCCTCGCCTTGTATTACAGACACTGTAACTTGAAGCAGTCTGCCACATCGTGGTACACATGAGCACTAAAAATACTTGCACGATGTGTATCTGTGTGAATGTGGTGTGAAGTATAATACTTGCATGAAAAATGTACACACTGATAATACATGTATGTAGTATGTATGTATGTACGTAGACACTTGTACATCATGTAGTGGTAAAGAATGCAAAACATGTACGTACGTATGACGTACCGAGTCCCAGTCGAGTTCGGCCATGTAGGGTTTGAGTAGTGTGAAGGCAGAGGACACCACCTCTCC
Organism: Geodia barretti; assembly: GCA_030341885.1. Taxonomy (NCBI): domain Eukaryota; kingdom Metazoa; phylum Porifera; class Demospongiae; order Tetractinellida; family Geodiidae; genus Geodia; species Geodia barretti. Next base: position 23,625 of record CASHTH010003294.1, read on the forward strand.
GTAGAGGCCCGGGAGAACCTCCTGCAACTTGCGACCAACTCGACAGATGACCAGCTCCTTCGAGAAGATGAAACTGAACGGAAACATCTTGAAGAAGGTCTCCGAGCTGATCTGAAAGTCAACAAATCCCACGACGCTCGCTTGCCTCGTCATGAGCATGGCCCGATTGTCGAATTTTAGATCGAGGATGTAGTAGTACTCTCCCTTGTCCGTTTGGCCTTGCGAGATAACGCTAATCTGCAGTTGCTTCCCGTAGATATTTCCGATTGTTTTCATCTGTCCTATGACGTAGCAGAGAAACCCCTCCCTCTTTGTGACGTAGTGCAAGTGGAGTCCTTCTGGCGTTTCGTTGGCCGTGAAGAATGCAGGCGGACTCATGTTGGGGTAGCTGAATCGCAGGTACTCATGGAGGTCCACGAGGCCGTTCAAGAAATCTCGGAGGTCGCGACCCAGCACGCGGAGGAGACGGGCGTAACCGTAGCGACCGATGTTCTCGGCAAAGTACTCGCCGAACATCATCATGACGTTGTCTTTGTCTTCGCCGAGTTCTTCAGCGGCGGCATCGACGAGGGTTGGAATGACACTCTCTGGGTAGCCCTGTATCCATGAATCATGGGCGAGGTATGTGTGAGAGCAATGAATTGTATGTAGGACACACTTTATTCACAGATAAAGAGCTGCCGTGGGTGTGACTCAGACCCACAACACTGTTGCAAAATGCCAGACATATATACCCCCAATGCCATACCAGCTATTATCTCATAGCATGGAGACTCCATAGCGTGCAGGAAGCCGAAACCGCCAGAGGTCAAAGACTTACTACCTGAACGTCATCCAGCGGCAAAGTTCGCAGAGTTGCTACATACAATGGGGGATCTGCCTTTACGCCTCCACACTGTGCGCTGTAAGCCAGCACCGTGCAATGGGCGAGGGGAAAAAGCTAAAACTGCGAAACAATAACAGTAAGGAATCCGACATAGTTTCCTGCAGTGCTCGCTCGCTCGCTCGTTAGCCGGTCCGTAACTAGAGGCAGAGAAAGAAAGACACAAACACCCGTCCTACCTCATGAGTGACGAACCAGTGGTTGGAGAGCTTGGCTCGTCTTCTGATGTTGGCCCAGTAGTTCTCCCCATACTTCTCCCGAATGAACTTCTGAATAGTGTCCAGGAGAAGTCCGTACATGTCGGTCGACGCGCGCTCTAGTAGTAGCTAGCTACGTCGTCTCTCTCTATCTCCCAGCTAAAAAATTTCGATGCTTTTATCAACCCTGCGCTTATTCGTGCGCGCTTAACATAAAAGGTGGGTGGGGCTAGCAGTTCGCAAACGGTCGAGAGGTCAATATACACACTGCTGAATCAGCAGTGATTCTGGGAGAGACGAGAAATGAACGCGGTGGTAGCTCTGTGTCACTTCTGCGAGGCGCACGGCCCAGCAATTCTGTTCTGCACTCAGGTAAATCCCGTAGGAAGCTAAGAAACCAACACCTAGTTCCCTGTCTCTCTCTCTCGCAGTCGTTTCACAGTGCCCACGATGCCCAGCTCATGATGGACGCCGTTCCGCCGGACAAGCGGATCCCCCTCCCCGACCGGTTGGTCAGCCACATCCAAACCTTCCTACAAATCTTCACTAGTATCTCTCCCTCCATTCCAGCCCTGACAGTAGAGCCTCCGACGCCTCCTCCGTCTCCTCCGTCTCCTCCCTGATCCAGGCCCCGCCGGCCAAGTCGGAGCAGTGCGAAGCTTGTCGTTCCATCCCTGCGGACGAGGCGGGGTTCGTCTCCTACGATACCAAGGCCAACATCTGCTACATAAGCCAGCAGCACCCCGAGCAGCCCCAGTTGTACAGTGTGGTGAGACAGGCCTGTGTGAGGAGGTGAGTGGGGAATGACGTAAATATGAGCTGAGAGACAGAGGGTATATAGCGTGTCTTTTTTTACAAAAACACCTTAAAAGTTGTATATTTGATGGTAATTGAACCGCTATTACACTCCGTCATGTGATTGCAGTCACGTGACTTGTAATGATTCAGCTAGAGTCACATGGTCTTCAGTCATCAGTCATGTGACTATGTACCCTACATAGCTATAGCCCCTAACCTGAGTGTGTCTTCCACCAGCCTCAACTGCGAGGTCTGTCCGGGGAGAGAGGGGCCAATTGCATTTGGTGAAGACGGGAGTTCGCACGTTCTCTCCTACACCTTCAAGATCAAGGATTCTCAGGCTCGCGGCTTCAGCCGACTGTGAGTTGACAGTTTTTTAAAGATTTCAGCTCCGTGCCCAGGCTCGTTAAGGGAGAAGAAAGAGCCTGGTTTGCACTATTAGCTAATTGCACCCTCTGATTAAGCATTGATTTTGCACCCTCTGACTACGTTATTATGGTTGGTTTGTCATTTTACTTGCTCACGTGCTTGCAAAAGTTGTCAATTTGTTTGAAGTGTGCAAAGGTAGTGGGGGTGATATATAAAACAGTAGATGTATTACTGAATGTGCAGTCCCCACTTAATGTGTTTTCTCTCTGCAGCTACAGTCTTGTGGTGGTGATGATGGACAGAGTGTTCCTCATTAACTCGTGGCCATTCCTCGTGAAACACTTCAGAGCACTCATCGATGACCTCCAGGGAAAGGTGAGTGGTTCCTGTAAGCTTGAGGTCTCTACCGAAACTTTCTCTCTCTCCTCTTTTTCCCTTCTTTCTCTCTCTCCTCTTATTCCATTCTTTCTCCCCCCTCCCCCTCCCTCCAGGCAGAGTGTGTATACAGTCGTGAAACGGAAGAGTCAAAGCAGCACACATCTCGCTCACTGAGGTCCTCAGTTTCCAGCACCCACGGCCTCGGTGAGCATTACTAGTCACCTAACTCTCCTCTTTCTATCTCTCCAAGTAGCCATTGTGTGTAACATTGCAAAGAGGCTTGCTTATGGTTTTACAACCTCTAAAAGATCGTTCTTTGCCCATAAGGAGTCTTTGCCAGGAATTTTATTTTACTGACACTTGTGTTTTTGGCTGTGTTGATTGTAGATCATTTACGTCGTATCCGTGCCAACGAGACAGGGCGGTCCCTCGTGGAGCTGACTGGAGACGGCGGCATCTTTCGCCACCTCCATCGCTACTTTGTCTTCCTCCTGAAGGCTGGCGGTCTGAGGATCACTGAGTGTGTTCTGGAGGGCCCACCGAGGGTAATATACAATCAGTGCCATATATATCCCCACCCCTGAAAATTTATATACCAGGCCTGTGCAATTTTTGGGGCGATATTTTATACCTCTGCTTTTTTGTTTGTCTTTGCCGTCACTCATTGATAAAGGTTCTTATGGTATCCAGGTAGTGGCAGATCCAGAGTCAAGTGGAGAGCAGCCTGGCCCCGCCCCCTCGACTCCCGAGGCTCTCGAGAGACCACTTTCAGCTGCCGACTTCCGCGTCGTTGAAGGTCGGCCCCTCTCATCTCCTCTAATCAACCGTGCACATACATGGCTGTTAGTGTTGCCTTATGTGGGCTGGGTCCATAGCAATAGACTTACTATTGTATGCACACCATAGAAGTTACGTATGTATCCAACTTTAACAAACTTGCACCATCAGGATTTTTCTAGGTTGCAGGAGAGCAAGTTCCCTTGATGCAATAATCAAATGCCGCCCGTCTCCCCTTGATTTGCTCAGTAATCCTCTCTGTCTCCAGAGGAGGGTGTGTGTGTGTTTGGAAGGTTGCAGGGGAGCAAGTTCCCTTGGAAATAAATGCCCCCTCCCCCCTTGATTTGCTCATGTAATTCCTCTCTGTCTCCAGAGGAGGGTGTGTGTGTGTTTGGAAGGTTGCAGGGGAGCAAGTTCCCTTGGAAATAAATGCCCCCTCCCCCCTTGATTTGCCACCCCCCTCATGTAATTCCTCTCTGTCTCCAGAGGAGGGTGTGTGTGTGTTAGGAAGTCTACAACAAGTGTTCCACTTGATGGACAAGGCCTCATTCCAATACCTCGCCACCCACATCCTCAAGGGAAACCAAGTCATCGTCAGGGGCAACAGTGTTTCCTTGGTTACATCACTCATAAACATACTAAAGGTACATTGACTTTGTTAGTACATACCATATCTTTGAGAAGAAAGGAGGGGGGAAAATACCAATGAGACCCACATTCCATGGTAAAACCTTTTGTAGAGGGATATTTGTCTCTCTAAAGAATTAGAAACAAATTTGGTAGGGAGATTGATAACCCAAGGTTTCATGCTAATCTGCAGAATATCGTGCCAGAGAAATGCTGTCAGATAGTTCCATTCAGCAAGTCGTACAAGGAGCCGTTTGTCTGCAATTTTCTTGGACTCTCCTCCTCGGCCGAGGTCCCCAAACATGTGACCTCGTCTGACCTCCACGTGGTCGTCGAGATCTTCCACCTCGGTGCCGCAGGGAGGGTGGTGGGCGGAGTCTGGGCAGGGCTGAGACTCGGCGAAGGGGAGGGGAGAGGGAGGGAGGACGGGAACCCGTGCAGCGGGTACAGACTGGTGGTGGTTCAGAGCAACTCAAAGACCAGCGAGGCTAAAGGTTTGTGTGTCTTTTAGCAGTGACACTCTGCATCATTCAGTGGGAAAACAAGAGGATTTCTATTCACAGATTCCGTGTAAGAATATACACTATCCTCGCCCACAAACTTACACGGAAAAAGCTACATGCTTTCAGTGCTTAAACTGCAATAAAGATTGATCCACTGTATACTGGGGATGATCTTTTATTTCCTCCACCACACGCGCGTTTTCTTCAGCTTCAGTGTTCCTGACCCGGCTGGTGACGCTGCTCTCCAGCGAGGTGCTCTCTGATGCCACCATCTCCGGCGGTCTCTCTGCTCTCAAAGAGGAGTGGATGAAGTGAGTCACTCTCTTCAACAACTGCTCTGTATAGCTGTGACTAGCAGTGAAACCAAGGCTAGCAAGTACCGCGAGTGCACTAAGTCAGATTTCACAATAAGAATGAAGTTGAATGAATGCAGCTTAGTATACTGTAAACACAATCACCAGTAATGTAGTAAGGTTTACTAGGATGTCCTGCTTTCTTTACTGCCAATATATATTATCTCAATACATACATTGTAGTAAGGTGAAGGTGCTCTACAAGTTTTCCCAGATGGGTCACTTGGAGATGCCACAAAAAAATGAGAGGTCAGAACAATGACTCCTCGGAATGCAGTGACATCACCTGTCTTCTCCACAGGCTAACCAAACTGCTGCACGAGATCCTCTATGTTGGATACGAAGACCTCCCCATATTGCAGTACTGGAGAGCCGCCCTCAGCAAAGAGTACAAGACACACCTCATGCAGGCTGCTCGAACATAACATCTCTCTATGTGTAATCTCTCTGGTAAAATTCTTTTTATCCCGCCGCATGAATGAGCGCGCAAATCGAAACTGTACTTCCTGTTAAACAGGAAGTGAAAGGAGGTGTGCGGAACGAAGGTGTAAGTTGCAGGGGGAGGCGTGGCCGCCAGTGTCAAAGTATTGCTAAAGGAGGACTGTCTGGGGGAACGTGTCGTGTGCGAGGCAAGTGTCATGAGTGGCCAGGTGGGGGAGTTATCCTCTGAACAACAAGACGCACTCGAGAAGGTGACGCCTCATTCCTAGCTCACGTCTAGTAGCGCCAGTTGCCATAGCTATGCCTTTCGCTGGTTACTCGGCCCCCCAGTTGAAGAGTGCAGTGGCGGGCGTGGAGGAGTTGGTGGGGAAGGACGACCGCTATTTCCTGAGATGGCTGAGGGCGCGCAAGTTCGACTTGGCCAAGGCAGAAAACATGCTTAGGAAGGTGATTGCATAACACCAGCTACGTGTATAATGTGTGATGTAGGTTTAACCATTTCCTGTATTTCACCATTAGCACATTGAGACGAGGAAGAAATACAAACTGGACACGATTCTCACTGACTACAAGCCGAATGAGGTCAAACATCCACTGCAAGAGAACTTGACAGATTATTTCAACCATTCATCTCCTTTATCTCCAGGTACTGGAGAAGTATTTCCCTGGAGGTGCAATGGGAGAGGACAGAGGTGGCCACATGGTGTGGTACGACAACTTCAACTATGATTTCAAAGGTGTTGCTTCCAGATTTTCATGAGACCTGTCTCACCTCTTGCCTGTTTTGTACATGTTCAGGGCTCCACTACTCGGTGAGGCTGGAGGAAATCTTTCTGTGTGTGTTATACCGTGCAGAGCTGGTCCTAAAACTGAGCAAAGAGTCCACTGCTAAGGTCTGCTCATATGGTATCATGAATGAAGTATAGGCCAAGAAAGTTCACTAAAAAGGATTTACTACATTTTGCTTGCTTACAAGGGAGTTAAAAACAGAACAACTACTGTTGCTGGTGTGTTTGCTATCATGCTTCCCCACAATTGGCCCCATTCAGGAAGAGCTGGTCACATTTGTCATTGACTATGAGAAGCTCTCACTACAGAGGCACTACTACTGGCCAGGAATACAGATGATCAGAAAGGTTTATAGTGGTGTTATTTTAGGGAAGTGTTTTGAGTAGTTTTTTTTCTCTCTAGATACTTTCAATGAACGAGGCAAACTACCCCGATGTTGTAAAGCGAGCCTTTTTGATAAACTGTAAGCCTTTGGGAAAACACTTTGTCGTGTGTGTATGTATGTGTGTGTGGGTGTGTGTTTGAGAATAGTGTCTGTCTGCAGTGCCGGCTCTCTTTCCAATGGGTTTCAATCTCATAAAGCAAGCTCTGAGTGAAGAGACCAGAACCAAGATACACCTGTTAGGAGGTATGAGTCAAGAACAGACTGAGAGGTGGTGTATTCTGGGATTCCTAGAAAAGTTTGTCACTTTCTGAAACACATTTTGATGAAGTTTGAAGTTTATTGCTGATTGGACTTTGGTTCTCAATCATTGTAATGTGTAATGGAACACAGTAGTATAATGAAAGCATTAGCTGTTTGATTTACATGACCATCTGTGTTTGATACAGGAGATTACAAAGAGGTTCTGCAAAAGTACATCAGTCCAGATCAGCTACCAGCAGCTTACGGAGGCACCAGATGTGAACCAGACCCTTACTGCACCAAATACGTGGGTATTTTCAGACAGAGTTCGTGTTTTGAATTTGACGGAAAAACTGATGACTGGCAGGTGAACCCAGGAGGGGACATTCCGGAGAATTACTACTTGGTGAATGTGATGGAAACTGACAAGAACGAGATGGAGAGAGTGACTATCGGGAGAGGCTCCACCCGCCTCGTTCCATTCGATGTGGCGAAACCCGGAACCATTCTAAAGTTAGAGATAGCGAGCCAAATATTTGCAGGGACCGTCAGAATATTTGTGTATGCTTGGCTATAAATTTACAGGTGGGAGTTTATGAGCACTGATCACGACATTGGGTATGGGTGGTCACACAAGCAGGAGGAGGGAGAGAAGGAAGTAGTAAGACTATTATGCTCACGACAAAGTGGACTTGATAATAATCGTTATGACACAGGTTCCACTGAAGAGAAAGAAGAGTCACATCATTCCTGAGAGTGGAGCACACATTTGTGAGAGTCCAGGAGAATGTGAGGAATTCATTGGCTGCGTTAATGAGTGGATAATGCCCGAATTTCAATCACACAGATGTGTTGAAGTTTGACAACTCGTTCAGCTGGGTTCGCTCAAAGGAAGTGTTCTATTCTGTGAAAGTCATCCCTCCAGAGACGGAATCCATGCTCCCTTAAAATCATATAGAAAGTCACATTTTCATGCGTGGGTGCTTTTAATCAGTTTTGTACGAATGCCTAGACGGTGCGCATCCAATGTCCCAATGTTTGCAATGGAAGCCGAAAGGCAGAGAGAATGAAGTACACGTGAATAGAGATAGTTTATGTGCAGGAAAAAGAACAGAGATGCACTATGATTTGTCTTCATCAAAAACAATAACTACAAGTTGGTAAACACCCTCTCGGTATTTGAAATCACTTGAAGTTCAGTTTTTGTCTGCCACAAATTAAATTACGTCCGTCCATAAGTGCGCATGCGCAAAATCATGCGTGGGGAATTAAATGTTGGTAGTATAGTATTGGGAAGTCAGTCCCTTGTTTCACCTTTGGAGTCGGATTTCGTAGCATCATGAGTAGCCAGGTAGAAGACTTGACCCCTGAGCAATGGGATGCGTTGGAAAATGTGAGAGCGACCGCCTTTTGGCAGCTAGCTAGCTCGCTCTGACCCTTCACACTGATGGTGGGTTTTCTTGGCCCCCCCAGTTGAAGAGTGCAGTGGCGGACGTGGAGGAGTTGGCGGGGATGGACGACCGCTACTTCTTGAGATGGCTGAAGGCTCGCAAGTTCCACTTAGCCAAGGCAGAAGACATGCTTAGGAAGGTGTTAGCTACGTGTATAATGGGTATAATGTGTGATTTCCTGTATTTCATCATTAGCACATTGAGACGAGGAAGAAATACAAACTGGACACGATTCTCACTGACTACAAGCCGAATGAGGTCGAACATCCACTGCAAGAGAACTTGACAGATATTTCAACCATTCATCTCCTTTATCTCCAGGTACTGGAGAAGTATTTCCCTGGAGGTGCAATGGGAGAGGACAGAGATGGCCACCCAGTGTGGTACGACAACTTCAATTATGATTTCAAAGGTGGGTTAGTTTGTTTATAATTGCCAATGTAATCCTGACAGTTGCGTCTTTAACCTGTTTGTCTTGTTGCGTGTGTTTTAGGTCTACACTATTCAGTAAGGAATGAAGATATTGTTCTCTGTACCTTGTACCGAACAGAACTGATGCTGAAACTCGGCAGAGATTCTCCTGCTAAGGTTTGCCCTTGAGCTATATATTATCCAGCTTGTCTCGCTCTTTCTCGCCATTGTTTCTGTGTCGGTAGGCCTGAGTTTCTTTGCGATATACCTCTTTTAAACATGCGTGTGATATTGTTTTTCATTGTTTTAGGAAGAGCTGGTCACATTTGTCATTGACTATGAGAAGCTCTCACTACAGAGGCACTACTACTGGCCAGGAATACAGATGATCAGAAAGGTGTTCAGAGATAATATATGCCACCTTGCCTTACTATATATGTTCTTCAGATACTTGCAGTATGCGAGGCAAACTATCCGGAGGCAACAAAGCAAGCATTTTTGATAAACTGTAAGGAGTTTAGAAAAGCATTCTGTGTATATCTAACAGGTTGAAACTACTACCCACATACAGTGCCGTCCATTTTCCCACTCTGCTTCAATCTTTTCAAGTCGGTCCTCCGCGAAGAAACCAGAGCAAAGATACACATGCTGGGAGGTATGTAGCAGATTAAGAGTTTTATATAATACTATGTAATCACAAATCCAGGAGAAGCATTATGAACAGATTCTGTTTACTATAGGAGATTACAAAGAGGTTCTGCAAAAGTACATCAGTCCAGATCAGCTACCAGCAGCTTACGGAGGCACCAGATGTGAACCAGACCCTTACTGCACCAAATACGTGGGTATTTTAAAACTCAGAGTCTGTTAAAACTCCCTATATATCATAGGCCCATACATCTATGATGCTAGGTATATACCGTGCCCATCCCTATATACTAAGTACTACTGTACCGTAGTTAGTGATTGAGCAGGTTATTATTGCTTAGATAAACCCAGGAGGTGATGTACCAGAGGAGTACTACCTCATGAATCTGATGGAGAAGGAAAAGAACGAGATGGAGAGCGTGACTGTCGCGAGAGGCTCCACCCACCTCGTTCCATTCCAAGTGGAGAAACCTGGAAGCATACTCAAGTTAGAAAAAACCTGTCTGTTATACAGTGAACCCCTCTAATCTGGATATATACCTGTGGGACAGAGGAAAGTGCATGTGCATACTAGTGATGTGCCCTTTTTCTGGGGGAAATTGCATATATACAAAACTGTTTTGGGGGGAAACTGTTCTTGGGAAAATAGATTTCTAGAGGTGTCCTGATTTAAGGGGTGTCCTTTGAGAAGAGTTTTATGTGTGGTTGCAGGTGGGAGTTTATGAGCACTGATCACGACATTGGGTATGGGTGGTCACACAAGCAGGAGGAGGGAGAGAAAGAAGTAGTAAGACTATTATATAGCTCACGACAAAGTGGACTTGATAATAATCGTTATGACACAGGTTCCACTGAAGAGAAAGAAGAGTCACATCATTCCTGAGAGTGGAGCACACATTTGTGAGAGTCCAGGAGAATGTGAGGAATTCATTGGCTGCGTTAATGAGTGGATAATGCCCGAATTTCAATCACACAGATGTGTTGAAGTTTGACAACTCGTTCAGCTGGGTTCGCTCAAAGGAAGTGTTCTATTCTGTGAAAGTCATCCCTCCAGAGACGGAATCCATGCTCCCTTAAAATCATATAGAAAGTCACATTTTCATGCGTGGGTGCTTTTAATCAGTTTTGTACGAATGCCTAGACGGTGTGCATCCAATGTCCCAATGTTTTGCAATGGAAGCCGAAAGGCAGAGAGAATGAAGTACACGTGAATAGAGATAGTTTATGTGCAGGAAAAAGAACAGAGATGCACTATGATTTGTCTTCATCAAAAACAATAACTACAAGTTAGTAAACACCCTCGGTATTTGAAATCACTTGAAGTTCAGTTTTTGTCTGCCACAAACATTACGTCCGTCCATAAATGCGCATGCGCAAAATCATGCGTGGGGAATTAAATGTTGGTAGTATAGTATTGGGAAGTCAGTCCCTTGTTTTATTTCACCTTTGGAGTCGGATTTCGTAGCATCATGAGTAGCCAGGTAGAAGACTTGACCCCTGAGCAATGGGATGCGTTGGAAAATGTGAGAGCGACCGCCTTTTGGCAGCTAGCTAGCTCGCTCTGACCCTTGACACTGATGGTGGGTTTTCTTGGCCCCCCCAGTTGAAGAGTGCAGTGGCGGACGTGGAGGAGTTGGCGGGGATGGACGACCGCTACTTCTTGAGATGGCTGAAGGCTCGCAAGTTCCACTTAGCCAAGGCAGAAGACATGCTTAGGAAGGTGTTAGCTACGTGTATAATGGGTATAATGTGTGATTTCCTGTATTTCATCATTAGCACATTGAGACGAGGAAGAAATACAAACTGGACACGATTCTCACTGACTACAAGCCGAATGAGGTCGAACATCCACTGCAAGAGAACTTGACAGATATTTCAACCATTCATCTCCTTTATCTCCAGGTACTGGAGAAGTATTTCCCTGGAGGTGCAATGGGAGAGGACAGAGATGGCCACCCAGTGTGGTACGACAACTTCAATTATGATTTTAAAGGTGGGTTAGTTTGTTTATAATTGCCAATGTAATCCTGACAGTTGCGTCTTTAACCTGTTTGTCTTGTTGCGTGTGTTTTAGGTCTACACTATTCAGTAAGGAATGAAGATATTGTTCTCTGTACCTTGTACCGAACAGAACTGATGCTGAAACTCGGCAGAGATTCTCCTGCTAAGGTTTGCCCTTGAGCTATATATTATCCAGCTTGTCTCGCTCTTTCTCGCCATTGTTTCTGTGTCGGTAGGCCTGAGTTTCTTTGCGATATACCGATGTGTTGAAGTTTGACAACTCGTTCAGCTGGGTTCGCTCAAAGGAAGTGTTCTATTCTGTGAAAGTCATCCCTCCAGAGTCAGACCTCTCAGAAAACACTGCATCATAGGATTCATATATATATAATCATATATATAATTATAGCTAAATTAATATTCACTAGCGCTAGCCGTTACGCTGGTCCCACTGCGCATGCGCTGAGGGTGCGATTTCTCATTGCTGCGCAGCTCGATTGGTGAGGTGAATTGTGCCTCTGCAATAGGCTCGCCCGAGGAGCAGAAAAGGATGAGTTGGCACAGCGGGGAGCCCAGTGTTACTCCAGCCCAGGAAGAAGCTCTGAGATCGGTTAGCTCAAAGGCTCCAAATTACACCATAGATAAATTTATCTGTGATTACACGGAGTAGATTAGCTAGCTGGTCGTACTATACGGGGGCGTACCCGGGCCCTTTTCCTATACAGTTGAGAGAGAAACTGAAGGACCTGGAGGAACTAACCGACAAGGATGACTACTACTTCCTCCGCTTTCTCAGGATACGCAATTTCAATGTCAACCTAGCGCAATCCATGATCAAAGCGGTATATAGTTGGCTCCGTCAGCACGCTGACACTGATAGGTGTACGCTATTCCCTATATTATGTTGTAGAGCCTGGGAGTGCGAAGAAGATTGCAAGTTGACACTCTACTAGAGGAGTACGACCCTCCACCAGTAAGTGTGGTAGCTATATACCTCTAACATATTGACCCCAGCCAATTGGACAATTCAAGCAACTCAAATGCACAGCTACATGGCCGTGACTCATGCAGGTCTTGAAGGAGTGCTTCCCTGGAGGTTTCTTTGGAGAAGACAGAGAAGGCCACCCAGTATGGTACGACAACTTTGGAAATCTCGACGCCAAAGGTGCTGAATCGCTTGACGTGCCCTTTCAAGTGGTGGAATCTCGACTGTTGTGTGTTCATTTCAGGTTTGTATCATTCGGTGAAAAGAGATGAATTTATGAAGTACAAGTTCCACCAGGGAGAGCAACTGGTCAAGCTCTGTGAAGAATCATCAGCCAGAGTTAGTGCTCTAGGCTAGACTAGTGCATGCTTATAGATAGTTACACGATGGAGAGATTGATGGATATCACGTTGATAGTAGGTCCAGCTCTACCGTACTGCAGCCAACTGCTTGGTGTGCTTTTGATACCTATATATATAGTACTAGAGTAGAACCTCTGAACAAGGACACCAAAGTTGTTCTTATTCAAGATCCTGATCCGAAAACAAGTGTCCTTTACAGAGAGGTTATAATTCTACTGAGTAAGATTCTGTGCACCGTGGTGTACTATACAGATGCACGTATATAGCTATTCTTCTGCAGAGAGGGAAGCACATAGAGACATTTGTGATGGTCATAGACCTGAAGAACCTCTCACTAACTCGGCAGTTCTACTGGCCTGGCATCAGGTACATTATAGAGGTGAGTGAGAAACCAATTATGGATCTCGAGCTCTGGGGAGAGTTCTGAATATTTTTTCAGGTTATCACGATGCTGGAGCCCAACTATCCTGATACAACGGGGGAGATTCTACTTATAAATAGTTTGTCTATTCAGCCCCGTGGAAGATTAAAAAGTTGATGTTAATTTTTTTCTAGTTCCTTCGAGAGGGATGTACAACCAATTCTTTAGACTTGTGGAGAAGTTCATGGATGACAAGACGAGGAATAAGATAACCTTATTGTGCGGTAGGTCAGAATGTCTTAGGACACCTCACTGTGCATGTATAATTAACTATGCTCACAGATTTGGATGAGTTAAAGAAGTACATCAGTCCGGACCAATTACCAGCAGCTTACGGAGGCACCAGATACGAGCCAGATCCTTACTGCACCAAATACGTGAGCATAATATCCAACAAACAGCCCCAAGGCCTTACAAACATTACCAGATCAACACGGGCCGTCTTGTTCCGGAAGAGTACTACTTTCGTCGGGAGTTAGAGAGGGGAGAGGAGGAGGCAGAGAGGGTACATCTTGGGGTGTGGAGGAACAAATCTCACACTGTGTCCTACCAAGTGGAGAAACCAGCCACCATACTCAAGTGGGAGATTCAGTCACTTGAATATGACATTGCCTTTGGCTTGACCCTGGAAGATGGGCTGAACCCTCCACTGGAGATCGTGAGCTTTGCAAGCCATGCAGCATGGATCTCTGTTTTGGGGGGAGAACAATGAAATTAGTCTTTCCTACAGGTCCCACTGAGCCGAGTGAACAGTCATCTCTACCTAGTAACTGGGAGCCACACATGCGAAAAGACTGGAAAATGTGAGCAGAAATAAACCCCGTGTTTCTTGCACTTATTGTCTCTTGTGATCCCGACATTAGATGTGTTTAAATTGGACAACTCGTACAGCTGGATGCGCTCAAAACATGTCGTCTGTTCCGTGAAACTTACACATCCAGAAGACTGAGATAGACACACACAGTTTAAAAACCACTATATATTATGCTACAATAATATTTGGTCATTTTTCAGTGTCATCGGCATCGCCAGTGGAAGGCTCAAGGGACGTGCTCTGTTCTTCTTCCCCTCCTTCTCCCTCTCCTCCTTCCTCCCTTTCTTCTACTTCCCCTTCTCCCCCTCCTTCCTCTCCTCTTTCTCCATCTACTGTTACTGGTGCTGTAGTCTCAACTCCAGCGACAGGTAATCGTGAGCTCCCCTCCTCTACAGCAACACTACCACTGCTGTTGCTAGTAGGAGGACGGGCAGCTCCGTATTTCTCCAACACCTCAGGAGAGAGGTACTGTCGTATGGCTTTGATACTGATATCCCATAACTCCTCCTGACATTGCTCATTCCTATTATGGAAGAATGACGATGAGTAAAACGAGGCAATTCATAGCGTTTGCAAAGGGCTCACACGTGTAGTACGGAAATATTCATGATGGCTTATATATTATACACAGAGTTATTAGTCATTAGTATGTAGGGCATGGTGTACAGGTAGATGCTGAGATGTATGGGTCTTACCTGGCAATTACAGTGGGCTGTGTAGGGGAGCAGTCAGAATAGTAGAAACACTGGCCACTGTTTAGCTCAGGGTTCACTGCACAGTTGATGGTGGTGGCCGCTCCTTCCTTCACACTACGCATGAAATCTACACACAGGCAGGAAAATGCAACACAGCCCATTCATATGGGGCAAGGGAATCGATTGAAGGGAATGTGGCAACATTATAAGGGCTAAATTATTAAGAAAAGTCACTAAAGATAGAACTAAACAATGGAGTCCAGTGCAAGCGTAGCTATAATTAAGTTTTAAAATTCCCCCTTCAAGGACACCTCAGTATATTATATAGGTTTCACTGTCCCAGTGTATCCTTTACTCTGATGTTCTACTGTACTATTCACATGGTCCGATCTTTGAAAAGAGGTTGTGCACGAGGTTTCTGCTGTCGGCCATATGTCTCCATAGGTCACTCTTGATCTGGCAGGACACAAACAAAGAGTGAATGAAAAACAAACAAACGAACGTGGCGGCGGAGTCAGAAATGACTGACCACTCCAGGGTGGAGAGAAGACACTGTTATTCCTGTGTCCTTCAGTCTCCTCTGTATACTGAATGATGTCATCACCTAGAGAAAATTCCAGTCAGATAACCCCACCCCTATCTAGGCATTTGCATTATGCAATATACCAAGAGACAAATTGTTAACGAATTCCTTGTCATCTCGTTGGAAAGAAACAGCAAATACATTGCTACATTTGTCTCATGAATAGCATGATACAATGCTACACAGGGAAAGACAGTGTAGCCACATACGTAGTATATACTCACATTATAGAGCTTGGAGTTCCTGTAGAAGGTCTGTGAGTTGAAGGAGACCTCGGCGTCGAGGTTGTCGGGATTCCAGCGACCTTCCTCGTGAGCCACAGATGCCACCCACACCACACGGCCCTCCCCTCCTCCCTCTGCCCCGCCCACTGTCTCCAGCAGTTTCGGGAGGAGCTCCAGGGTCAGCAGAAATGGACTCAGGTGGTTCACCTGAAAAACACTGTGCTAAAAATGGTGTCTCATATGTACAATGTCAGTAAATACCTGATACATTGACTCGTGGTTGTCGTCTGTTTTAGCTGTGGGGTGGGAAAGCACATCGGTTTCAGTTACCTCGGAACGTTAGAGTATCGTTCACACTCACAAAGTTGTTCAGTTAGGACTCCAGCATTGTTGACCAGGAGGTGCAAGGGAAGGTTCTTTGCCTTGAAGGCGTCTGCACAGTCCCGGGCTGAGCGTAGCGACCCAAGTTCCAGGGCTAGTCCCTCCACGCTCGCCTCCAACCCTTCCTTCTCCTTCGACAGATCCGTCTTTAGACTTTCCACGCACTGCGGTACAGCAAATGCTAGCTGTAATCATCCTCAAGAAACCTTGTCGCATGAAACACGTTGCAAGCAACACATTTGCACCGCGTATAGCAAGTCTAAGGCAACACGCGCATCATATTACATGTTCTACTTTGCTGCAAGTGAAGTTTGAGGTACTCGCTAGTGACTGTACTTACTGCGGCGGCTTTATCCTGCGAGCGACAGGTGACGAAGGTGTGGGCCCCCATGCCTGCCAGGGCTTTGGCCGTCTCGTACCCGATGCCCGTGTTGGCGCCCGTCACCAGCGCCACTTTCCCGCCCAGATCCACCACAGGGTACGATAGATTTGCTCCCATGATCACGATTCTTCTAGGCAGAGTACGAGTAGCAGCACGTTCGACAGTGCCACGCCTTTATTTTGTTACGCATGCGCAACGTGGAGGTTGGCAAGGAGTCGTGAAAAGGATCATCATCTGTTTTTTAGATCAAGTAGATTGTCCGTAAGAGACGGTGTGCTACTCTCTTCACTCCTACTGCCCAGTCTCGGAGTTGACCTGGCGGAGTGTGGTCGTGGGGTAGAGGTTGGAGTAGAGGACGGGGTGCGACTACTCTGCTGGGGTGTGTAGCTCCGTCGAAGTTCTCTGTCCACACCTCTGGCACTGCCTGGGGTGGCAGCTCGCGAGACGAGTTTGCGAGCGGCCGGAGAGAGCAGTTGGAGTCTCTCTGAGGGAGTCGATGGCGTGCCCAGTCTCCTTCTCAACAGTGCAGGGCTGACAGAGAAAAGATAATGAGTTTCTCAAAGACACATTTGTATATAGATAGAGAGATAAATTGTACAATTTGATCGAAACTAAGTCATTATTTTGGGGAGGTGGAGGTTTGCCACTCAGCAGATGTTTTCTAAGTGTTCTTCCACTACATTATACTACTGCTACTGGAGTGTAACTCATGCATGAGTTCACCTTATAGAAAGCAATCCCTATAATATACTTTAAGATGCATGCACCATGCGGTAGGTAATGCGGCATTACTTACTACAGCGTGGTGCATGCATATTGCGCCTTACCTTGCAGCCACTGCAGCCGCCTTTCTCCTCTCCCTGGTGGACTTGGTAGCCTTGTCGGCCAGTTGGTGAGCCAGCTCCTCGCGACGTGGGACTGTCGGGATTTTGAACGTCGGACCAGGCCCCGGGACCACGTCAGTGTCCAAATGAACAGGGGTTCCCCCTATCGACCCCCACGTCATCAGCGGAGAGGCATCAACACCTAACAAACCAAAGACATTACATCATTTTTAGAGACGATGTAATGATCAAGGAATTTCCATACCTGGTTGTATTTGAGGAGTGGCTACAAATCCATATCCATTGACCTGTGGGGAAGCAGTTGGGTCAAGTACCTTCCCATCCACACCGACTTTATCTCGACTTATCCCTCCTCCCTCTCCTTCCCCTGCCCCCATCTCCCTCGCTGCTCCGTGTAGACGGCGGAGAAAGGCCCCCGATAGTCTCGTGTTAGAATGAACCACCTCTCTCCTCTTGTCCGGTTCTGATATCTGTTCCAGTGTGCTTCTCTCCAGTCCATCCGGGATGTACATGAGCGAGTTCTTTGCCGTGTATGTCCAGCTTTTTACGCCGCTTCTCTCTGGTTCGGAAACCGCCACCAGAGCCTTACCGGTCCCCTCACCCTCCCCCCCTCCCTCGGTTCCGTCGGTAATGGCCAGTGTTGGTTCAGGAGCGGCCAGACTGTGACGATACTCTTGTTCCTTCTCATACACCCAGGCGTGCTTGGCCCTGCGCTGGGCTTTCGCCTTCTCCATTATATCAGAGAACGACGCATCGTCCTCGCTTTCAAACTTGGAGAAAAACTTGTCGAGAGTGTAGTCTTCGGGACGCTGCTGTTTCTTTGCGTCCGGAGCCTCTTCTTGTCCGGTCGTAGCTGAGCGTCGTCCCTCTGCCGTGGAGGAGGAGGAGTGGGTTCCGGTACCTCGCGGTGTTGCTGTGTGGAGAGGTGTCTCAAATGTCGACGGAGTGGCTGCTGGGGCAGCTACGGTAGAGGAATAGAGAGAGAGGGGAGAGGGGGAGAGGGGAGACAGGGGAGAGAGGAGATAGGGGAGAGAGGGGAGAGGGGAGAGGGGAGGGGGGAAATAATTATACATAGCACGGTTTAAATGTGGTAAATGTCAGGTTTACACATGCTGCACTTCAGTTAAATCGCCAATGAAGGTTTTTTTGTGAAGTACGATTTTGTCCTAGAGCATAAATCATGAGGTGTGTTATTTGTCTGACTCACCACTTGGGTTAGGGGTGCGAATGGCGGTGGGAAATCTCTCTGAGATGGCTCTGAGTCGCTCATAGTCGTTGGTCTCTGAGGCTTCAATGAACTCCAACTGAGCCTCCAGTTTGGTTATGTCGGGGAAGAAATCCCGCCTCACTATCTTCGTCAGGGCCTGTGTGTTACAGAGAGAGTGGTGTGAATGGCTTGGGTCCCAACGTCATTCTTACGTCAGTGAATTCGTCTTCCTCCAGCGCCGCTTTCGGCGGTCTCTTCCTGGTGGAGGATGTGGAGGCGCTCACCACGGCTCCTGCCTGAGCACGGCGAACCACTGCTTTAGTGTCGCCGGACGTAGACGTCGACATCTTCCGTGTTCTCTCGCTCCGTTGTGAACTTTCACCGTTTAAAACCACGCCCACTACGAGCCCACTACGAGCCCACTTGGGAAATTTAACCCCTTTGCTACGGGCGCCAGCTGTTGCCACGAGTTACTGAACAACTACTAAACGAACTCTGCTCGAGGCACGTTCTGCTCTCTCGGAAGCCGAGAAACTTATCCTCAAGCAATATTGGTTCCCCTCAGTGCGTAGTAGACTCTATCCTCTGGGCAGACAATGCCTCGCAGTAAGTTTCCAGGCGCTAGGCTAGCTGAAACGGACGCGTCAGCCGCCCCCTTTTGCTCCGTGCAGTAACAGAAGACCTTGTTCGTCGCCGCGCCGAGCACAACGAGGGCGACATCGCATCGCTGGAAGAGCTCTCGCTCCACCAGCAGGAGATAGAGAAGTACAAACGGCCAGGGGGGCAGCTAACTGCGCCGTCTGATTCAGTGACTGTGTTTGTTGTCCGCAGGATCGAGCACTTGGACAGGTGGTGTCGGAACCTCAAGATTCTTTACCTCCAGAACAACCTCATCCCGAAAATTGGTAGACACTTCACAGCTCTTTCTTCACCGACTGTCTCTCTCTCTCATTTGTTTCTCTCTTTTTCGCAATCTACTTTGTTCTCTGTCGCTCATTCGTTTTTCTCTCTTTTTGCTCAATCTTGAAGAGAATGTTGGTCGACTAAAACAGCTGGAGTACCTAAACCTAGCTCTCAACAACGTGGAGAAGATTGAAAATCTCGAAGGTATGAAACCTCTCGTCCATTTCTACTTCATGTGTCCATTATAGATGCATAAACTTCACCAGTTAGTCGTATATAGCAGAGTTGTGTTTCGTCTTCTTTGTCTGCAGGTTGTGAGTTTATGAACAAACTCGACCTGACTGTGAACTTTGTAGGTGACCTACTCAGTGTGGAGACTCTGCAGGCAAACCACCACTTCAGAGAACTGTTTGTTATGAATCCTCCCTCCCTCCCTCCCTGCCTCACTCTCATTCCATCTCCCTCACTGCCTCCTTCCTCTCTCTCTCCCTCACTGCTCCCCTTCCTTCTAGTCTTCCTCTCTCCATTAGTCCTCCCTCCCTCCCTGCCTCACTCTCTGTCCAAACATTCTACCTCCCTCACTGCCCCCTTCCTCTCTCTCTCTCTCTCTCTCTCCCTCATTGCTCCCCTTCCATCTAGTCTTCCTCTCTCCATTAGTCCTTCATTCCTTGTCTCTCTCCCATCATCCTCTCACCATTACATGCAGCTACCTGACAGGGAACCCGTGTACTGACTATGAGGGATACAGACAGTTTGTGGTGGCCACTCTACCAAGACTCCAGTGGCTGGACGGGAAGGAGGTTTCAAAATCTGAGAAGATTCTGGCCAAGCAGGTACAGACAATCTCTCTCAAGCACTTAGCTCTTGTCTATGGATATGTACATTAGCACCGAATATTTGCAAAAAAAGTCGCCAAGAATTGAGGGGTTAGGGACTAAAGACAACTATCCAGAACTGCGAACCTCGCTAATACATTAGATTTTGCTTGCAGCACTACCAAGAGCTGAGGGAGAGGATAGTACACCAGCAGAAGGCCTACCAGGCAAAGAGGGTAAGGTTATTGAGGTCTTGTTCACAGAGTTACATACACATTAACTTACTGCCCCGCATTCTTACGTAAACCAGTGCATCTTATCATAGTAGAGGCTGTGTTACGGCAGAAGCACCACCTTTCGTCTATTAGAAACAAGGCTGTATTCGTGATTGTTAGTTGGTGTAACAACCGTATTGTGATGCCCACTCAGTACAATAATTTTGTGTTTGTGGGTGAATGTAATGGTTCAGGAGAGAGAGAAGAGGGAGCATAGAGAGAAGCAGGAGGCGGGGAGCCAGGGAGAGAAGGAGAGAGAGAAAGAAAGTCTGAGCCAGGATTCGATGGTCGCTGGTACACGGACACCGACTCACACACACGGCAGCACAGAGACAGGTATGGATGGACCTCTTTACTCTACACCCCTCAGAGCTTTCGCCGCACAGCTTCATGCCTGTCATTCTCAATTTCATGAAGTCATGGGTACTTAATAATTATGGTTGACATTTTTGTTGTGCGTTTGTCTTTCGACTTCGTAGGTGACGCATGTAAAAACTAGTGTATATATCACAGCAGAGTGCACTATTACCTATCTATCGCTATAGCGATTCATAGTCCTCTCGTGTGAAACTACTATATGAAATTTTGGTGCTAAATTTTGCAATTTGCAACCTCTAAACTAGTGGTGTGTGCATTTGTTTAGTGGGCAGAGTAAGGAGATAGAGAGTGGTCAGTCGGCTCAAGAAGAGGATGATGAGTAAGACAGTTCAACCAGACCCCTCCCCTCTCTCTCACTGGTGGGGCATGTTCCCATGTCAGGTTCTGGAATGAGCCGACGGCCTACACGCCTGAGTCTCGGACCGAGGTCCACCAGTACATGGCGGAGAAGAGGAAGGAGACGGCGAAATCACCAGAGTACGTACGGATCCATCTTTAGCCGATCACCTGAGATGTTTTCTCTCTCTCTTGATATTCTCCTTCTCTCCTTCTTGCTATTGTCTTTCCCTCTTTCTATATGGTGCACTTTCTCCCTATGTCTATTCTCTCTAATGGTGCTCTGCAACAGAGGTCTGCAGCCCCACAAGAGACAGTGAGACTAGAGAGGGACGGGAAGATGCTCAACGTCAACGAAGCAAGGTCCAACATCACGATAAATACCTCTGTTTTATTCTTACATACACACACTGGACAACATTGTTGCAGCGACTTTAATGTTGCAGAAAATAACCCCTCTAGTATAATGGGTTAGAGCATTCTTTCTCCTCTTCGCTTATCTTTAACTCCTAGTGTGGTATACACTAGGAGTTATGTCTGCCAGAATTTTAGGTCTGTGATCAATGTGCCCATTTGAAGTATTGCTGTATTGTGGTGTGTATGTAGGTACGACTTTCAGTTGAGGGATGATGACGAGAACAATCAATTCGTCTTAGAGGTGGCCATCCCTAGGTATGTTACATGTACTGCACATACTGAGAACCCCTGAAAAAGGACTTGGCTCTTCCCAAAGGACACGTCTGACGCTTTCAATGTTGTCTCTTTTTCACAGGGTTACCCCCCGTAGATGCACGGTGTAGATTCCAAAAGATGCTGTCGTAATTGTGGCGTGCGTGTACGTGTGTGCGGTATATTATTATTATACCCAGGTATATGGATACAAGTCTTGTGGACTGCGATGTCCAGCCAAAGTACGTTAGACTCAAGATCAAAGGCAAGGTCAGGGCACCCTCTCCATGCATACAAACAATGTGACCATTGTCAGTATTGCCTGGTGGTATATATAGTAGGTTCTTCAGCTGGTGTTGGATGAGGAGGTGTCTTCAGACAGAAGCTGTGCACAGAGATCACAGACCTCCGGACATCTCATGCTCACTCTCCCAAAGGTGTACTACTCTCTCTCTCTCTCTCTCTCTCTCTCCCCCCTATTCCTGGAGACTGTAATGCACACTAACAGTAAAAGCTTGACTCCGCACCAAGCAAGGAAAGGTTAAAGTTTTGAAGCGAGTTGGTGGGAAAATCCTTGGACGTTTGAGCGAGGCGACCAAATTTTAAGGGGCAATAATTAATACTGTGGCGAGGGGTCATTTGTACAGTGTCTATTGTACACACGTGTTATCAACATTACCATTTTTAGGCAAGAGAAATTGTGAAGGCAGCAAGGCCCCGGCATCCACCGAGGAAGAAGCCAGAGGCTCACTCCCCTCACCTCCCTCCCCAGCACTGCTCCACGCAGAGCTGTAGCAGCAGGCGCTCAGCCTCTGTCCCTCCACAGCAGAGCCAGTCAACTCCGTCTCGTTCTACTGACACCGTCGATATCAGCAACATTGTCAAGCAAGAGGAGGAGGGAGAGGAGGAGGAGAAGGCAAGGTCACGGAAAACCAGGGGAGGTTTAGAACATGCACAGACCAATCTACCACTGATAGAAGAACTGGACACAACTGAGAGTAGAGAGGGAGTGAGTGACAATCTAATATTAGACGATTCTGATGTACCTCCTCTCATTTAGCTGTATTGTAGACCTCCCATCCATTAATTTTCCTTTTTTCATTAAAACCACACAATCGTGCGTTCAAGAGGCGCTCGCTTGCAGCAACATTCTTCACGACTTTATGAGCTACGAAACAATGAGATGCATGAAAAGGCTTACAAAATTTGGGTTTTAACCACATCAAGTCTACTCTACTGCCTAGCCTAAAGCCTCAACATCTATACACAAGAACTATAGCAGCAAATGCATGCATACAGCGAGAAAATCGAGTCCAGTGTTCTAGAAGTTTCCGGAGAAGCTCGTCATCACAGCCTTGTATCCTTGGCCGCGTCAGCGTCGTCGTCGTACATTCCGAGATCCATCTTCACTTCGGTTACCTCTATCTCCATCTCCGGACTGCCGTCCTCATCGTCCTGCTCTGTCGCCGCGGGATTGACAATTGCCTCAGGGTCCTCCCCGTTTAGTTTCTCCGTCATGGCGCTGGCTTCAGGGCTCCTCTTTGCGGCACTGACTTCGTCATCGTTTCTCAGGCCAGCCTTCGCCGGGGGAACTCCGCTCATTTCCATGCTCCCTCCTTCCCCTCGGGCAACGTACGGGTTCTCCTCGACGCTGATGCCATAGGTAGAGGTGTCGAACCCACCGGAACGTCCGGGGATACAGCGATTCACCAGCCCCGTCCAGACCTCGCGCGGCTCGCGCAGGAGAACAACAAAGAAAACCAATTCGACGATTCCGAGTGCGATGCAACCGACCACAAAGACGATCTGGAAGACGAGTCGCGAGGCTCCGAGACCGAGGGTGTTTGTGGAGGGGAGACCGAAACCCCAGGCCAGCTCAAAGACGGCGAGGGTTAGGGCAATCCCGAGCCATTCCTCAAACCATTGAGTGCTGATCTTTTCGCGTCTGATGTGAACCACGCAGAGCCCGGCAAATAGGAAGAGCCAAGCCAGCATGTGGATGAGACCGCCCACCAAGAGAAGGCCGTACCAGTATGGTTCGTTCTGTGGTCGACAGCTATGGGGTGGGGTGGGGGGAGAGAGGGGAGAAGTTAAGTATGGACGGAAATAATTGGGTGCAGAAAGTGGAAAAGATGAAAGTGACAGGGGGCACCAATAGATTTTGAAAGTGAGAGAGATTTTGTCTTACAATTCTTCATCGATGTAGTTGTCTCCATCAGGAGCAGACGATATGATCACAACAACCGCGGGGACAACTGAACAGAAAACAAAACGACGCATTAATTTTTCATGTAAAGTGAAAGTGTTTCATCTTTCTGAACAGAGAAACATTAAAAGCTAGAGGTAAAAAAACTAAGTAAGACAAAAACAAAATACACAAATTTTGGTTAGCCGTTAATAGAGAGAGACAATGCAACAAGACGATGTGAGGGGCTATAGAGATCGAGGTGTATATTCTCACTGAATTGAACAAGGAGGAGAACGAGGAAGATTTTTCCCAGTTTCTCAGGCTGCAGTGTCTTGAGCAGAGCCAGTATGAGGAGGGAGATGGAGGTCACGAGGAAGGAGTAGTGGAAGATGGCGGAGAAGATGGTGCACGCCCAGTCGTCCTCGGTGACGTAGTAGGAGACGAGGTAAGAGATGAAGAGAGCAGAGAGACAGACTGAGGAGTTGATGAGGGACGCCCCCATTGACGACTTTCGCAGAACACTGGGCGAGGCATGGCAGGAGGGGCAGCAAACAAGTAATTTCTCTGATGAATGCCTCTGTACTGCTACTGCTTGGATTTACATCTACGTATTCTCTTGCACTTAAAACAGGTATATACTTAAATTGCTCCTCTAGACTGCTAGGCACAGAGCCTTTCCATTCGGTCGCACGGCTCTTAACTTGTGTGCTAAATGAAGGGTGGGGATCCTCTCTTACTATCAGCATCTTCCTACGTATGCGTGTATATCCATCCCTTATGAAATTTCTGACAAACCCCTGAAGACAAGAGAGAGAGGGAGAGAGAGACCTCACCTGCTAAGGAGGTAGGTGACAATGACGATGATCAGGAACACGATGCAGACCAGACCGCCCACATAGGACACATCCTCAATACTATCGTCTTCCTCCTCTTCTCTCTCTACTGTCGGTGCCACTGTCGTTGGGGGCCCGGGTGTCAAATCCTGGAGGAAAGGGGTTAAACCGACACACATGAACAGTTGGTGTGAAAAAGGTTAAATGGTGATCAATAAAAACGGTAATTGGCATGTAAGAAAAGAGTTAAAACTGCATATGAGCACAAAGGGTTTACACATGAAGAGTGTAAAAACTGCCAAAGAGGGATAAACTCACATCACGAAACTATTTTGATTAATTAATTAACCCTCTACTCACCACGAGGAGAGTGAACTGAGTGAGGTGTGTGCAGGTGCACTCGGCAAAATTTCTCGTCTCTGTCTCTGTCTCCAGCCGACAGCCCTCACTGGACCACGCCCCGAAACCCTCGTCCAGGCTCTGGTCCCAGAACGCACACTCGGTCGCCGTTCCGTTCTCGGATGCCTCGGCGGTCTTCCAGAACCGGATCTCGACCGGTTCGTCGAGTCGAGTCCTCGCCAGCTGTCCGGTGAAATGGACAGTGATGACGCCAACACTACTCCCTAGAACAACGTTGGTTCTGTTTTTGTCCTCGATATACTGCGACCTACTGACAAAGAGACTCGGAGAGTTGTATACCCCCACCACCAGTCCGTCGATGCCGGCCATGTTGAGCAGGTCGACACGGGCGCGGGCTGTTCCGTCGGGTCCTTGTTGCAGCCGGTTGTCGGAGGTAACCGTGACAGTGATAATGTTGGTGGTCAGTTCGGCTCGAGGAAGACGGAGGAAACGGAAGGGGTCATGTGTTATCTGCTGTACGATTGAGGCTGGGTTTGGGTAGGCATCTGCCAGGATCTCCAGCGAGTACAGGAGGCTGCCGGCAGAGACAAGATGTTAGTTTATAAGAATGTACAGTTTATAAGAATGTACAGTGCGATGTACCACGTCTTTCCTATTATGGTATACAGACTCAAAAAATGCCAGGAAAAGCAGCTCTAATAGTGGCTTTTCAAAATGGCTTTTTCACTAGAGGGATTAACGATTTAAAACTTGCTCGGATGTTTCAGCGTCCATTTTGAAAGGCCAAATCCACACACCTCCCACCCCTGAGGACATTATTGCGTTGTGGGATCAGTTCCGAGGCATTCTGGTCAATTCATGGATTTTCTTTCTGACGGCTTGGCTTGTTGTGCAAGAATATGTAACTCACCGTCCAGACGTGTTGAAGTCCAGTTGTCCGCGCACTAGCTGATCGGCACTCACACTCAGAACATCTTCAATCACACCAAATATGACGTCACTCTCCTGTGTAAACGCCACAATAATTATCATTATGTCATCCTAATTACATGCCATTGGCATAATATGCAGTTGGGCACAATCTACAATTTTAAAGATGCCAACATTTAGGTGTACATACGTACATGCAGCATGCTACAGGTGTTGACTGCCCGTTTTTTTACATCTTTTCTTTCCCCAAGAACAGCACTTAACCCCCGAAATAAGGACACCTCACTAATTATGGACACTTTCTTCTTCTGTCCCATTGGTGTCCTGATTGGAGGGGTTC
Source organism: Geodia barretti (assembly GCA_030341885.1). NCBI lineage: Eukaryota > Metazoa > Porifera > Demospongiae > Tetractinellida > Geodiidae > Geodia > Geodia barretti. Next base: position 49,799 of record CASHTH010003294.1, read on the forward strand.
CTCCCGTACACTACTATATATGGACAAACCGATTCGTTGCCAGAGCTGATGTTGACAAGGTCTTCAAGTAGCTCCGTTACCACAACAACACCGAGATAATCCAGGTTGTTCAGTTGCAGGTTATCAATGGCTTCCAACTGTGTGTGTGTGTGTGTGTGTGAGAAGCATAAAGTATAAAGGGTGAAGGAGTGAAAGAAGGGGTAGTGGGGAGATATAAATAAAGGGAAAGAGGAGAGAGGGGATAGGATAAGGAGAAGGAGGGAGAAAAGTGAAGGAGAGGGAGAGAGCAGTAGAGAAGTGAAGTAGAAGAGAAGCAGACAAAAAAAACGGAGGAGAAAGAAGGACAAGAAAGAGGAGGAAGGAAGAGTAAAGGGACCTCAGGCGACATGCACAGTTGTCTCGTGATAGAAGCAAAGTCACAGTCCTGGTCCGAGGGGCTGAACCACACGGCTCCAGTCGTGAAGTTTCCTCCACACTCCCTGTCGGCCGTCTGCCGCAGGTCGACAGCGTCGCAGCGACAGGCGAGGGTCCTGATACCCCCAATGGCCGTCTCATCCCAGGAGAAGAGGTTGTCAAACAGCGACGTCTCCTCGCTCCCACAACCATCTGTTGGGAGAGGAGGAGAGAGGCATCAGCTCTTGCAGGGTGTGCAACATTAATGGTCGCCAAAGAGTGATGCTACTAAAGGTTTTTTGGTGTTCAAATTGAATATTTTGGTTCTAGTTGATTGCCCAGCATCCATCATGAATGAATAGAAAGAAATAAGTGGAGAATCAGGCGAGAGAAAAAGAGGAACTACAAAGAAAGACGTGGCGAAACAGGAGAGAGAGAGAGAGAGAGAGAGAGAGTATAAAGAAGAAATGGAGAAAGAGAGAGCATAATCTGAGACCTACCAAATCTAACAAAGTCCTCCACAGTCACGTTGAGTCCGAGGTCCTCTGCGGCCAACATCACGTCTTCCTCAATGATCCTCTCTATTTCCGCCACGTTGAACATCGCCACCACGTCCGGGATGACGACCGGGACCACTGTCGGCTCCACTGGGTCCGTGGGGTCAGGGATCGTTACCGTGGTGTCGTCTTCGACGTTCTCCGCAAAGAACGTGAACACGAGTGGTATGTCTCCACTGGGGTTGTCACTGTGATGAGGAAAAGAGGTGGCAGCATGCATAGTCAGAGCTAGGCAACATTCTAAGTAAGTTTAGACGTCGGCAGATTCAAATTGACCAATCAGATTGCGTAAAACGTGGATTCTAAATCCCGTATTTTCCAAGTGCGTGTTTCCATGGAGACGCCCGCGTATTTCCATTGACGCGCAGTATAACCTATATGTATAAGTACGAATGAGAGATAGTGTATGCCGCAATGTGCAGCATTTTGGTGAGTGGGAGCGAGCTTACTAGATCTCAAACATAAAGAAGTGTAATCCCAGATACATGTGCAGTTAATGAATGTGTAGTGTTGTGTGTATATGGAAACATTACACAATTTGGACCCTCGCTTGCTTCTGCACTTGCCAAAAACAAAGACCCACTCCCGTACATAAAACTTTTTGAGGCTACAGCAACACAAAAAATTTTCTCACTTGATGTCAAAGCCATCTTGAATGGCCACTGAGTAGACTGTGGCGTTTCCTATCATAGTTCCAGTCAACTGATCATTCAGCTGCAGGGAGGACAACGATGATAATCACGGTATGCTGCCACGGAGACAGCTAATGCATTACCATGTCGACCAGATTGAAGACGTCTTGCTCGGTGAATCGCTTGCGGCGACCGGTGGAGACATCGCCCAGTCTGATTCGCAGGACGAATTGGGCAATGTCTGAAACAGACACATTAAGAGCCACGTTACTTTCATTAATGATAAAGAAGTAATCGTCGAAGCCACACGTTCTTTTATCAGGGAGTAGACTAGAGGCAGTAATATTTTACCACTATAATAGTAAAAAGAAAGAAATGCAAATAGAGTAGGAATGTAGATTGATTGCTTTAGTAACAAATACACTGTACTTGGAAAACTCAGTTGTTTGCCGAGCGAAAAAACGTTCGTAGTGTCATAAAAATGTTCATCCAAGGTTCAATTCTTTTGTGCAAAGGTTAACAGAGATCTGTGTGGTATGTGTGCGTTGTTAGTCACTTACTCCTCAAGTTGATGACGGCATTTCGAGACTGAACCTCGCCCTCAGTGTTTGACGCTATGCAAAAATAGACGCCTCGGTCGTCTAGTGACGTCTCTGCGATGATCAGCTTCCCCAAAACTTCCCCTGTGAGCATCTGGTTGTTTCGCCACCACTGTACGTCGGGCTGCGGGTTGCCCACGGCGATGCAGGTGAGCGTCACTCCGGTCTGAATGTTGACAAATGTAGTCTCGGGCGGCTCGATAATCTCGGGAGGCGTCAGTACCACCACGGCTGTGGGGTGAGAGGGATAAGATGTTGTGAATGTGTGGAACCCCTCTCTTAAAAATCCCCTGAAATAAGGACACCTCACTAATACGGACACTTTTTCTGTGCCATTGGTGTCAATATTAAAGGCGTTCCACTACTAAAGTCTGACAAACCGGGACTTGAGCCCCCCTGTTGTTCCTCTAGAAAAATAACCTGACAATGTGCTAGAGGAAAATAGGAACTGGGGTAACGGGTAGGGGGGGTCAAATCATCAACAAGAGTGGGAAGACCGGAGTATTCATCTTGTCAAGGATCATGAGATGAGAGTTAGACGAACGTGAGGTGGTTTAGGAAAAAGAAGACGTAATTTAAGGTGCAGAAGATGAGGAAGAGGAGAGGGAGATGTAAGAGGAGAGGGAGATGTAAGAGGAGAGGGAGATGAGGAAGAGGAGAGGGAGATGAGGAAGAGGAGAGGGAGATGTAAGAGGAGAGGGAGATGAGGAAGAGGAGAGGGAGATGAGGAAGAGGAGAGGGAGATGTAAGAGGAGAGGGAGATGTAAGAGGAGAGGGAGATGTAAGAGGAGAGGGAGATGTAAGAGGAGAGGGAGATGTAAGATCACTCACGATTTGCACACAGAATGCCGTTGAAACCGTCCGGACACCGACAGACGAAGCCGTCGCCAATGTCTTCACAATCTCCGTTGACACACGGACTCGAAGCACAGTCATCAAACAGTACTGTGCGGTAAGAGAGAACCGTTTAAACCAAACTCGATTTCCCGCAATGTATGAATGTAACAAAGGCAGTAGGACATACATACTTACTGAATGGGAGAATGATACGGTTGCAAGCTAGCAAGAGCTCAGATAGTACTGTATTATTAACATCATATACACATACTCTCATTGACGGTGAGGGTGAAGGGATCGGGTATGATGGCGTTCACTGCAGCTGGCAGAGCCACTCCGATCGATGCCGAGCAGGCGTAGGAGGACGAGTCACCGACAGTCAAATTGACAATAGCGAGATAACCGGTCGTTGTGAAACTCCCATCTTCAGCCCTCGTGCCGTTCGTCTCGCTGCGTTCTCCAAATCTTGCCGAGGTGGCGGTCTGGTAATGAGTGGGATAGCATGACAGACACACACACATACAGTCACCTACTATCTCTGCATGCTTCTTGATAGCAAATTGTGCGACTGTGGTGTAAGCATGGATGCATTGTAAATACCGGTAGGAACTGTTCGTTTCTGGTCCAAGTGAAAGAAGGAGAGGGGTTGCCAGTAGCAATGCAGCTGAACGTGACGGACTCTAGTTCGTCAAGCACTTGCATCAACTCGCCTTCCGCCATTATAGTTGGGTTGACTGTGATCAATGGAGGGGGAGGGAATAGAAAGAGCGGCGGGAAGAGGGAGAAATGAGGAAGAGAGAGACAACAGAGAAAGCACTGAAGAACTCCATCTCGCACAGAAGAGCATTTTTCACATATTTCACTCACTCCTTACCGAACACCTCGACCCTAGCAGGGGTTGAATTAGTGGTGCCAGCTTCATTGGTGGCAGTTACCCAGTACGTCCCGTTGTCTTGGATACGCACGGGTGTAAAACTGACGGTGATCCGATTGACCACGCCCCCTTCTGGTGGATCCAGCGTCACGGTGCGGTAGTCGGATTCCACGACCTCCGAGACCATTCCGTCCGTGTTCCGGAACCACACGGTGACGTCGTCTCCGCTCAGACGTGGGTTTTCGCGCTCCGACGTCGAGAACGAGATGGAGACGCTTGGCTGTCCAGCGATGTACTGATAAAGATCTCTGTCCGCCATCACTTCTGGCAACACTGTTGGAAAGGGATTACTATTTTCACAGCAAAAAAACTTTGCCATTGTTCGTGTAAGGAAAACGAGAGAGTAACTATTTTTTAAATGTGCCGTCGACTGCATTAATATTTAATTTTCTCACTAAAATTAATGTTGCGTTTGACCGATTCGCTAAAGTTTTTCGTAGCGAATGTTTCTAACATAGTCTTGTGTGAGGTATATTGTACTCACCTAGTACATTGAGGAAGATGGGTTCAGAGGTCACAGAGCCGTGCGTGTTGTTAGCTCGACAAGTGTAATTTCCAGCATCAGAGGTCATAAGGTCAGTAATAGTCAGATTGTGCTCTGTACTATAGTACAGGTCACCACTATAGCTCCTGTCACTGGTGGAGTATCGCAGGTTGGCGGTGTCCAGGACGGGTCCAGTAAAGTACACGTCTGCTTCCGGCTCGGCTCTTACTTCACACCTCACTGTTACCATGGTTCCCTCGACTGGTCGCGGAGGTAAGAGGGAGATGGCGACCCATGGTGCAGCTGCATCGGGGAGGGAGGTACAGTCACATGACATACCTCTCTCCTTCCTCTTTCCTTCCTTCCTTCCCACTGCCTTCCCTCTAGAACTCCTTTACATGTGTCCTACGCTCTACCCTCTCTCTTGTCACTCTTTCTCTTCTCTCCTTACTCTCTCCCCCTCCTCCCTTCCTTCTTACCTCCTCCCTCTAGCCCTCCATTATTGCCTCTTGCGTGTCTCTTTCTACGTTCTCTCTCTCTCCCTTCTCTCCGTTTCCTACTCTCTCCCCCTCCTCCCTTCTCTCTCTCCCTACTCTCTCTTTCTCACTCTCTCCCCCTCCTCCCTTCCCTCTCTCCCTACTCTCTCTTTCTTCCTCTCATCCCCCTCCTCCCTTCCCTCTCTCCCTACCTTGCACATCCACAAAGGCGCTGTCGGTAGCAACACCCTAAAGTCACCAAAAACATTCATGACTCCCACAGTATACAATCCTTCATTGCCGTAGCTCAGCGAAGAAATCGTCAGAGTCCGTCGATCTTCCGAGAACGTTATTCCTTCACCTTCAACAATCTCCACGCCCTTATCTTCGCCTGTTTGGTTATCTCCACCACCACCGCTACCAACATCGACCAAGAAGTACCAACGGATACCGTCCGGTACCACTGGGGGTAAGTCCATCGTTATTGTTGCCGTTAGTGTCAGCCCGTTGCCAAAGAGGGCAGGATCTGGTGTACTCATGAGGGTCACTTCAGGCGCTCCTAAAACAAGGGTTACAGAGAACAGTTCACTCAATGTCTAGAAACTTTTGGTCAACACACACCATTTTTGCACCAGTGGTGCCAACTTACTCAGTGGCTGAAGATCAGCGTCCGCCGTGACGGTGTCATGAGTATTCTCGGCCCGACAGGTGTACGTGCCCCCACTTCCCTCCTCCACCCCCACTACAACCAGCACCGACTGTATAGTCGCAACGGGGACATCTGCTATCATTTCAGTGGTGTCGAAGCTTTCGGTGATGGTGTACTTGCTGCCGTTGGTCAGTTCTTGGTCGTTGAACACCCAGGTGATGGTAGGGGTCGGCTCACCCCCTGCTACACACGTGAAGTTCGCGTCTTCGCCGACAACTGCGGCGGCATTTACAGGTGGAGTCACAATGGCAGCTGCAACTGAGAAAAGAGAGAAAAGAGGAGAGGAAAAATAATGATGACAGGAGAGAGAGGTGACTATGCAGGAAAATCAGTCACAAAACGAAGAAAATTTTCCATATCGTGAAGAACGCACTTACACTGAACGTCTAAGTCGATACTAGCAGAGCCCGTAAGACCAACACCGTTGGTGACTGTTAGAACATAGGTAGCCTCATCAAACGGGTGGATGTCGCTAATGGTCAGACTAGTGAAGTCACCAGAGAAGGTGAACCGGGTGTCTTCTGAGGCAATAGTTTGCGCTCCTTCCTCATTGACTTGCCGCCAGTCACTACTGACGACGCAACGGCAGGCAGAGAGTTGGTGACACTGAAAGACAGGGTGACAGTTGTCCCTGGTAGAGCTACGACTGGCGACATTGTGATTGCTTCCACAAGCGGCGTTGCTGCAGAAAAAGAAATCAAACCAAGATGAAGTCCACAAATCAGTACAGGAGTACATACACAGATATTGTTCACAATATCACCTGATGATCACATGACTTACATATGACAGCCAGGACTGCATCAGCGGTATCATTGCCGTATTCGTTCATGACGTCACACGTGTAGTCTCCATCGTCCTCTCCCGTCACGTTCAACACAGTCAGAACACTGACGGCCTCGCTCTCGTTAACAATCATATACTTGTCTCCGTTCATAAGGTCTTGGCTGTTGAATAGCCACACAGTGTTGTGTGGTGGGTCTGAGGTTGCGACGCAGCGGAACGTGGCGTTGAGTCCGACGTGTACCGTGGTGTCGTTGGGAGGGTCCACAATGAAGGCTCCAACTGGAGGGTGGAGTGGGGAGAAAGAGAGGGAGGAGGGGGAAGGAAGGAGAGAGGAAGGTAGGAATTAGGGCAGAGGGGGGAGCAAGGAGAAAGAGAAGGGAGAAGGGAAAGGCCGTATGTACATGCAGCGCAACCAGTAACATGCAATTGCTTGTGAAGAGCTCAAAGGAGCTTCAACAGGACGCAGCAAACACTGCTAATAAGAGAGAGAGAGAGAGAGAGGAGAGAGAGAGAGAGAGAGAGAGACTTACTGAAAACCTCCACAGACACAGTGAAGGAGTCATTTCCAACCATGTTCTCAACAGAGAGAGTATAGTTCCCCTCATCTTCCAGCTCCACTGGGTGGATCCTCAACCTCACGTACGGAGGGTCTGCGTCTTCCACGAACGTGAACGATAGCGATCACTTGTGGTCTCGTCGATAACAGAAGACTCTGCGGCTCCGGTCGGTCTGAAAGACCAGATGATGTCGTCCTCGGTTACCGGAGGAAGAGCATTGAGGATGTTGAACGAGAGGTCCTGTGTCCCGTTTCGGACGGCCGGAAGCATCAGCTGGCGAGGTTCAAGCTGAGGTGGAGCTGGGGGAGGAGGGGGAGGAGACGGAGGGAGGGGGGGAAATGGGGAAAGGAAAGAGAAGCGAGAGGAGAAAGAGGGCGGGGGGAAGCAAGACGAGCAGCGGAGAAAAGAAAGATGGAGAAATGAAAAATGAAAGCCAATAATTAGGTACGGATGAAGAAAGAGAAGGAGGAAACTAGTGAATGGGTGAAAAACGTGAAAAAATGATGTAGAGAGGGTCAGAAAAAGACACGTTGCCTTCTCGTGATACCAACTCACATAAGATGGTGAGAAAAGCTGAGCTGGTTTCCTCCATAACCTCCCCAGTCACCAGAGTCTGCATGGCCCTGCAGGAATACGCCGTGTTGTGGTCTGAGACCTCTGTTGTGAAATTTAATTCAGACGCCAGTCCGTTCCCTGACAGCGTGACTGTATACTTCATGTCGGAGAGGGGGGAGGAGGGGTTGGCTCGCTCGAACCATTCGATGGTGGGGAGTGGATCACCGGTGAACGAGCAGCTGAAAAGAGCAGTATCTCCCACCATTACGGTGGCGTTCATTGGGTCGGTCTCTATTGCCAGTGGGACTGTGAGAGGAGGAAGAGGAGGAGGAGGAGGAGGAGGAGGAGGAAGAGGAGGAAGAGGAGGAGGAGGAGGGGGGAGAGAGAGGATATGAATCGCACAAAGATGAAGACAGGGAGGGAGAAAGAGCGGGGGAAGGAACAAGTTGATACAAGAGGAAGGAAGATGGAAGGAGGGAATGGGAGAAGACAAGAAGGAAGAAGAGAGGAGGAAAAGAAGGAAAGTTCCGTACTCTGAACGGTGACAACGGCAGCTGCAGTGTCGCCACCAACTAGACCATTATCGACGGCGCAGATGTACGTGGCCGTCTCCTCCACGGGGCCAAGCTCAAGCGTCGAATTGACAGAAATGATGTCGAACACAGTGTTGGTAACATTCCCCGCTGCCATTACTCCCATATTTTGTGTCCACGTCACAGTGGAAGAGGTGCCCCCATGGCCCCACACACGAGCGTTACTTCGGTCCCTCTTACTACAGTGACGTTCATTGGTGGAACCTCAATTGTCGCACCTACATCTTGTATGGAAATTTCAAAACTGGCAGAATCGCTAAGTCCTGGCACATCTGCAACACACCGGTACGTTCCTTCGTCGCTGAAATTAATTTCACATATTTGGAGAACGGAAGTCACAAAGGTCACGCCCTCTATGACCTCTGTCACCGTGGTGATGTTGTGTCGGTCGCCCTCGGCGATTGCAGTGTTCTCTAGTAACCAGGAGAAGGCGGGGTCAGGGATTCCCGTGGCAACGCACGTGAAGAGAGACGTAACACCTGCAGACACTACTTCGTCCGAAGGGGCTATTACAATGGTAACTGTAAAATAGAGAGATGCGTGAAAAATCAAGTCAAACACAAAAAAGACACAAATTTGCAGAGTCAAAAACACACCTAATTTGACAAAGAGTTACCTACTGTACATATATACACATAAAACATAAAAATCGCAGATTTCTAGTCCCACTAACACAACATTCTCCGCCAAAATTTCGCCAAGAAAACTAAGACTTTCTAATGACCCAAACATTTCTGCTACACAGTATCTTGTTCCTCTCACCGCTAGTGAAGACGGAGACATTGAAAGTGGCGGGCGGACTCATCCCTATAGAGTCGTTGGCGACGCAGCTGTACTCTCCTGTCTCGGCCAACGTGACTCCGCACAGCTCCAGAATGGAGCGCGTGAACTGGACGCCCATCACTTCGAAGTGTCCTCATATATACCCACACTCACTGCGTCGTAATCGCCACCGTCGCTCCCGGCGTCGGTGGAGTTGGCGATGAGTTCTTCGTCCCTGTACCAGAGGACGTTGGGAGGGACGTAGGGACGCGGGTCTACGCTGTACACGACGCAGGTGAGGAGGACAGTGTCGCCGTAGTTTGCAACGGTGTCGTCGGGTTGGATAGCCACTGTGGGAGGTTCTGTAATGGAGAGAGAGAGAGAGAGGAGAGAGAGAGAGAGAGAGAAATGACGAAAATAGGAACGGACTAAAAACTGTTGAACTAACAAATTTGGATGCCATCCAATATAATTGCCATAGTGAAACAAAACAAGTGAAATATTTAACCCCCCACTTTTGATAGTCATAATTTTCACCAGCTTCTGAATTTTGTTTCCTAGACATTTTAGGTTGAACCTTGAATTTGTTTTATTTACTACAAAAAAAACAATTGGAGGTGTCAACTGACCGAGAATGTTGAGGTAAAAGTAGGACTGAGTGATGTTGATTGAATTCTCGGCGACACAGGAGTAAAGCCCCTGGTTCTCCACAGTCACTCCGCACAACTGGAGATACGAACGGACGAAAGTGACATCACTTTCGGTGAATTCATCCGTGAAGATGGAGACGATGGAGTCGTTGGCCAGCGTCTCATAGTCACCCCCGAAAACCCAGGAGATGTTGGGGCAGGGGGTTGCCGTAGGCGACGCAGACGAAAGATGACTGTGGAATTGATGTCGGCCTCCGTGTCGTTGGGAGCTATGGCAATGGCTGGGCCGGCTGGAGAGACAGTGAGGGGAGATAAGAAAAAGAGAGGAAGACTTAAACTTCTGGAGCATGAACCTTCTGAATTGTATTTGCCTCAAGCTGCATACAGTTTCAAGGTGAATTTATAGACGTAGGTGGCTAGAAATAGAGGGAAAATTCCTGGTTGGCTGTTCTTGGAAAATGCTCATGCTGTGGTCATAGTAGTTTATGTTGCAGCATAGCACTAGCATGAAGTCAAGAGCATTTAGTTACACACAAGAATTTTCAAGTTTGTTCGACCCTGTGCTATTCATCCTAGACACACACACACACACACTAGAGGTTCCTCAACGGTGATATTGAACCGGATGGAGGTGGCTCCGGAGCTGCTCTCTGCCACACACCTGTACTGCCCGGCATCTCTCAAACTCCACGCCGCATATCTCAAACACACTCGTCACAAACTCCACTCCGTTCTGCGACGCCACAGTCTCCGTCACCCGGTGTCTGTTGGTGAGTGTCCCGTTCCCGTACGAGGCTCCGGAGTAGTAATTAGTCCAGGTGATGTTGGGGCGAGGGTAACCGAGGGCAACGCAGGTGAGGAGGACGGTGTTGCCCTCGACGACCCTGGACCAGAGTGGGCGGAGCTATCACGATCTCAGGTGGGACTGGAGAGAGGTGGAAGATAAGGCTCTATTTGTGAAAAATATTTTCATACATAGGTAATTTTAATGGCAAACAAAGACTTATTCGAAACAACAAAAAAATTTCCTGAGTTGCTGAAGTATAGGTACTGTAGCATTACCTAGAGGTTGTACAATGAGTCTAAATGTCTCGGTATCATTGCCAGCACTGCTCTCAGCGCTACAGGAATAGTAGCCAGACTGTTCCTCCACCAGGCCACATATTTCCAGTATCGACTGCAGGAACACTGCCCCGCCCACTTGGAACTGTGAGTGATATATGGAGAGGCTGTAGTCGGCCGAGCTGGAGTTGGAGAGGGCGGTGCCGTTGAAGGTCCAAGTGATGTAGGAGGGGAGAGGGACGCCGTAGGCCACGCAGGTGAAGAGGATGGTTGAGTTGGCTCTGGCGGCAGAGTCAGCTGGTGCCACGATTATCTCTACGTTCTCTGTGGTGTGTGTGTGGAGTGGGGAGGGAGGGGGGGGGGAGGGGGGGGGAGGGGGGGGGGGAGGCAAGAAGGATGGAGCAAGGGAGGGAAGGAGAGAGACACAATTGTGTACATAAAACATTGAGCGAGAAAAGAGCTAGAAAGGGGTTAATAAGATCCAAATGTTGGGTTCACAAATCACATACACATACACACAGTACACACAGCTCCATAAGACACCATGGGACACCATGGTCGCCATTAGGAACTATAATACCATGGTCGCATAGGAACTATCATACGAGGGACTCTGTAATGTATACCATGGTCTGTGGTTATGAATAAGATAAAATAGCCGTACGTGTCATAGATTAACAATGATACTGCCATAGACTCATCATAACCATGGTTGTCTTAGGCAACAGCAAAGGGCTTTCACATACAGACACTACATGCGAGTCGCACGAGGAGACATCACTGACCTATCTATAACACTCTAGTTCTGTACACACTACATACCTTCACATATATGATATATATACACCACACCAATGACAATCCATAAAGTACCAGTGGAAGTGCACACATGCTATACCCACCGCACACCAGGCGCCGTGGGTAACAGTACACCGAGATGGATGGACGTGGGGACGACAAGACTGTTAGAACATGGTTCGGGGAATGATAACTGTGGGTCCCAAGAGAGGACTCCTCCGCCATTCCTGGCTCCCTCCCACCTGTACCTCGTGACCCCACTCCGCCCAAACAACTAACACACATGTACTAACACAATGCTGTAGGACACTGCTTTTTCGTGAGCGACGTTGGGAAATGTGCCCGGATTGGTGTATTAGCCGTCCCAGTTTCAGTGCTTTGAATACTGATCAAGTCTGAAACAATTATCTGTACCACGAGTCCCTTATTACCTCTCACATCAAGGGTATATATATAATGTACTCCCCAGTCACTCCATTCTACACTTCCACCACTACTTCAAATCAAAGTACTATATCAGATAAACAGCACAATTTTCTGGTTTTAAACCAGGTTAATGTAGTGTGTGCCTTGCGCAAGTTAACGTGTATTTTATGGTTGGGCAGCAAGTTAATGAATACGTCATACCTTCAAAGACGTCGACGTAGAAATAAGCGCGACTCGTTCTGTCGGGGTTCATATCAAAGGCGGCCTGACAGAAATACAGTCCCTCGTCTGACAGTTCCACTCCACACAACTCCAGGATTGACCGCAGGAACATGACCCCGCCCTCTTCGATCGTTGAGGTGTAGATGGAGACGTCGGATGTGTTGTAGAGCTCGCCGGTGTCGTTTCGGTGCCATGACAACTCGGGCGGAGTGTTGAGGAATGCGACGACGCAGGTCAGCAGGACGGTGTTACCTAGCAGCACGTCAGTGTTGCTGGGAGCTATCACTATGTCAGGAGGACCTGAAGTAGAGAGAGAGAGAGAGAGAGAGAGAGAGAGAACGAGGGAGGGAGGGAGAGAGAGAGAGAGAAGGGGGAAAAGGAGGCAAAGAAGGAAGCAAGGGGAGGGAAAATGAACAAGGGAAAGGAGAGAGCACTTTATACACATAATTGTACATAGGCTCATATGTCATTTTGCACAAAACGCTTTTAACATCACATCTCCATACGTACAGAGTCCCTACATAAACTAGGCGTAGATTCAGCGGGCTAACTGAACAGCGTGTAAAATACTACATACATACCACAGTATCCACTACTACCTACGTACCAGTATCCACTACTACATACGTACCAGTATCCACTACTACCTACGTACCAGTATCCACTACTACCTACGTACCAGTATCCACTACTACCTACGTACCAGTATCCACTACTACCTACGTACCAGTATCCACTACTACCTACGTACCAGTATCCACTACTACCTACGTACCAGTATCCACTACTACCTACGTACCAGTATCCACTACTACCTACGTACCAGTATCCACTACTACCTACGTACCAGTATCCACTACTACCTACGTACCAGTATCCACTACTACCTACGTACCAGTATCCACTACTACCTACGTACCAGTATCCACTACTACCTACGTACCAGTATCCACTACTACCTACGTACCAGTATCCACTACTACCTACGTACCAGTATCCACTACTACCTACGTACCAGTATCCACTACTACCTACGTACCAGTATCCACTACTACCTACGTACCAGTATCCACTACTACCTACGTACCAGTATCCACTACTACCTACGTACCAGTATCCACTACTACCTACGTACCAGTATCCACTACTACCTACGTACCAGTATCCACTACTACCTACGTACCAGTATCCACTACTACCTACGTACCAGTATCCACTACTACCTACGTACCAGTATCCACTACTACCTACGTACCAGTATCCACTACTACCTACGTACCAGTATCCACTACTACCTACGTACCAGTATCCACTACTACCTACGTACCAGTATCCACTACTACCTACGTACCAGTATCCACTACTACCTACGTACCAGTATCCACTACTACCTACGTACCAGTATCCACTACTACCTACGTACCAGTATCCACTACTACCTACGTACCAGTATCCACTACTACCTACGTACCAGTATCCACTACTACCTACGTACCAGTATCCACTACTTCAACTGTGAAGTTGCTATAGTCAATTCCAAAGGCATTCCCTGCCACACAAGTATAGTAGTCACTGTCCTCCAGCGTCACGCCGCAAATCTCCAGGATGGAGTGAATGAAGACCGCGCCCCCCTCGTTAATGGCTGTGGTATACACGGTGACCCTGGAGTCGTTGTAGAGATTCGTGCCTCCCTTCATCCAGGAGATGGTCGTCTCAGAGGGGGCGGAGCCAGCAAGGGCTACGCACGTGAAGAGGGCCGTGTTGTTGACGTCAAGCGTCGTGTTCTGAGGAGCAATGACAATATCTGGGGCATCTAAAAGAGAGAGGGGAAGGAGAGAAGAGAGAGAGGGGCAAGCGAATTACAAGATTTCGTATACAAAAATCAGGGTTTAATCAGAAAGCAGGAGCGGGGCTAACTGACTACTTTCACTCCAAAATTCCACCCATACATGTGCCGAGCGTGCTCATTAAGCATAAAAGAGCTCTGCTTTAAGCTTTAAGCTAAAACCAAGCAAATGTCTGTCTTCAAAGTTCTCCTATACACTGTATTACTTACTCTGTTCGAGCACATTCAGCTGGAAGTAGGCGGTGGTATTAGCCATCCCCCCAGTAGCCACACAGGAGTAGGTCCCACTCTCCTCCAGATCCACTCCACACAGCTCCAACAAGGACACGGTGAACACGACCCCATTCTCCTCCAACTCCAGGCTGTAGACGGAGGTCCTGGAATCGTTGGCGATAGCCTCTCCCTCGAATGTCCAGGTGATGTTGGGAGGAGGTTCGGAGAGACCGACGCAGGTGAAGATGGCAGTGTTCCCGGCGGCAACCTCCGTGTTGGCAGGAGCGATGACAATTTCAGCTGAGGGGTGGGGGGACAGAGAGGCAAAGCGAGAGAGACAGAGAGAGAGAGAGGGAAGAGGTATAATTATAGGTGGGCGAGTGGAGGAGTGGAGGAATGAACTGGCGTTGCTGCTGTACATACTCCACAAAACCAATACTACTCACTTGGTGACATTACAACAGGTTTCGACCCACACATTACCACTGAGTATATACACTGCCTCAAGCCCACTCCCGAAAAACAAGACATAATTATTCTCGAGCACATTAGGCCCATGGTTGCAAACCTTGGATAGCACTAAAACTCAGTTGTCTTACGTAAGGCAGAAGTGACGCTGACTCTAAATTCTCCACTGGTGACGTTGGCAGACGGAAGATAGGCAGAGCAAGAATACACCCCCGCGTCGTCCATGGTGATTCCACAAATCTCGAGATATGAGACTACAAACGTGGCTCCCTTGACCTCCACGGTCTCCTGATAGATCTTCACTCTCCCTTCCGCGGATGAGTTGTACAGCTCCATCTCGTTCATCCACCAGGCGATGCTGGGGGTGCTCGGCTCGCCCGATGCCACACAGGTGAAGATGCCGGTGTTTCCCTCCGTGAAGGTTCCATTGTCAGGCTGAACAACAATCTCAACCCTCTCTGCAGCACGGAAAAATAAGAAGATGGCACGAAAAGTCAGACTCAAAAATTGGTAAACGCAAGCTTTCACAAGTGTCAAAAGAAACTGCACCATTCCCTCAGCTACAGCCAAAGTGTAGCCGAAAACAAATTCTTTGCTGATCGAATGTAATCACAGCTGCACACACTAACTACTTACACAGCAGGCACCAGACATGGGGAAGTTTTTACCATCATGAAATGCAAGGCCGGAGACACTACGTAAGCCCTTTTCAATGGCAGGTAACTTGGTTTAGTTCTGAATTTTTTTTTCACTCACCAGCAGGCTGTACGGAGATCTCAAAGACGCTCGTGGCGGTCCCAAACTCGTTGTCGGCTGTGCAGTAGTAGAGGCCCGAGTCTTCCGCGACGTCTAGACCGCATATCTCGCAGCGTCGACTGCACGAACGGGATCCCTTGCTCCATCACCACCTCAGTGAGAACGGTTATCCGGCTGCTGTCGTTGGCTAGAACCGTGCCGTCTTTGAGCCACGATATGTCCGGAGTGGGGTCTCCGTAGGCGACGCAGACGAGGATGAGCGTGTTTCCCTCGGTCGCAGTGGTGTTCGCTGGGACGATCACCAACTCCGCAGGCGATCCCGCTGCAAAAAAAAGAGTATTTTTGCCGCAAGCAGCACGGAAAAAGGTGCAAAACAGAAACAGCTTTGCAGAAACAAACGAAGAAAGGGTCAGAAGTCTACATACTCTATCTTAGAGAAGGTAAATAAGTGTACGAACTCAGATTTCTCGTTCATTCGTGCATATATACAACTGGCTTACGTGGAGTCGAACCAGACGCCGATCCCGAACCAGTCCCCGTGGCCCCTGTCCACAAGGCCGCCGTGCCGAGCATCAGTAGCAGCAGCTGTCCTGCTGGTCGCGCCATGTCGTGAAAAAGGCGCTCGTTCTTTCTCTCGTCAAAAAGTTAGAGAACGCGAAAGTTCAGTCGCACCTGGCTCGCGGCCAAGATTTTAGCGTGCCACGGATCCTCACGCGCATGCGCATTGCCGACTGAGCTAGAGCTAGCTAGCTAGACCGGGGGAAAATGGCAGATGAAGGAGAAGAGCCAATGGATGTTTCTGCCGCTCCGGCAGAAGAAGCAACCTCTAAACCTGCAGATGCTCCTAAACCGGCCAAGAGATCAACTCACGAACTTCCCTGGTACGCATCGCGGCTGCGGTCCGTGTTCAGTGATCGTATACTCTCCGTATTCTTCCGTACACTAAGGATAGAGAAATACAGGCCGACCAAACTGAAAGAAGTAGTGGGAAATGAGGACACCATTAGCAGGCTAGAGGTCAGTTCTCTAATTATTCCATGCCACAAGCTCTCAGCTCACAAAATTGATGCGAGCACACACACACATTCTTACATACAGGTGTTTTCAAGAGAAGGGAATGTACCTAACCTAATAATAGCGGTGAGTTTCCCTCCTCCCTACCAGAATCAGTGCCCTATAACAGGTGTATATCTCTAGGGACCTCCAGGTACTGGGAAGACCACCAGTATACTCTGTCTTGCCAGAACTCTCCTCGGAGCCTCCTTCAAAGACGCCGTCCTGGAACTGAATGCTTCCAATGATAGGTATGTGCACGTTTAGCAATATTATTGGGAGGGGGAACATTTGACAGTCACACACGTCTTTCTAAACGTTTTTACAGAGGGATGGGTATCCTTTTGCGCAATCGTGAACCTTATATCTATGCAAAATATTCAGTTTCTAGCAATATTTCCAGATATCACAATCAGTTTTATGTGCCCTCACTCACTGCTCATTAGTATTCTCGTGTGATCTGTTTGCAGAGGGATTGATGTGGTCCGCAACAGGATCAAGATGTTTGCCCACCAGAAGGTGACGCTCCCACAAGGGAGGCACAAGATTGTCATTCTCGATGAAGCAGACAGGTATTTCTGGAACCTCTCTATGCACTAGAAGGTTTACTGTTTTATACTTTACCTCTGGAACTTCTTGGTACCCTAAAAGATTTACTTTGCCTGCACTGAATCTCTGTGGCTCTCTCTCTCTCTCTCTCTCTCTCTCTCTCCTCTATTACTCCACTCACCCTCCAGTATGACAGATGGGTCTCAACAAGCTCTGAGAAGAACGATGGAAATCTATTCAAAGACAACCAGATTCGCCCTCGCCTGCAACACCTCCAACAAAATCATCGGTAGCAAAATTTCTATTGTACTATTGTGAGCCGTGTAATACATCAAGCTTCCCCTCACCTCATCAACATAGTACTTTGTTCTCATTTGTGTTTTGTCCTTTATTGTTCGAGGACGTTTTATCTCCCTCAAAGAGGTAAGACACCTTTGTTCAAGGCAGCTCTCTCCTCCTCTCCTCCTCCTCTCTTCCTCCTCTCCTCCTCCTCTTCTTCCTCCTCATCCAGAGCCGATACAGTCTCGATGTGCGGTTCTGAGGTATTCGAAACTGAGCGATGCTCAAATCCTCAGCAGACTCATGGAGGTCTGTGACAAGAAAAGGTCAACTGGAGGGAAAAAACTCTACATTTCTGTATTGCTAGTGGATGTGCGTGTGTCTTCCAGGTCTCACACACAGACGATGGTCTAGAGGCTGTCATATTTACAGCTCAGGGAGACATGAGACAGGTCTGAATGTGTGTGCGCATGCATGCCGTCTATCACCCTCTGTCTGCTAGATGTTGTGATATATTTTCCTGGCACAGGCCCTCAATAATCTTCAGTCAACGTACGCTGGATTTGGTCACGTCAATGCTACAAACGTCTTCAAGGTTTGTATCAAAACTGACCGTTATCATTTAAAAAAGTGATCACATTAATGAAGGTTTGCGATGAGCCACACCCCCTGCTGATCAAGGAGATGCTGAACCACTGTATCAGCACCGACATTGACAGCGCTTACCTCATTCTCAAGAGCCTCTGGGACAAGGGGTATTCCCCTCATGACATCATCACTAACATCTTCAGAGTCTGCAAGACACAGCAAATGGCGGAGTACCTCAAGTTGGAGTTTATCAAAGTAAGAGAGGGAGGGAGAGGAGAGAGGGAGGACGACGTGTGAGACGTGTGAGACGGGTAGCGCGCGTGTGGGTCCGTGAGGTTGAGACAGGACAGAGATGAGCAGTGCCGATACGTAAAACAGACGAAACAGAGCTTCTCTCTATTAACCTTCCCCAGGAGATTGGGTACACTCACATGAGACTGACTGAAGGTGTGGACTCACAACTACAGCTCTCAGGACTTCTGGCAAGACTCTGCCTCAAATCTGTCGACTCGCTCCTAATACTCTTCTACCCACCCCCACAAGTATACACCATCTGACCAATTCTCACATAACTGTCTTTTGTCATCTATAATTATGTCATAGAAGCTAAATTCCACTAATTGTGTGGCCTGCTATATAAACGGAAGTGTTAGCGAAAACACTTCAAGATTAAAAATTCACGTAATTCACGAATTATTTACTTATACTGTCTTTACCCTCGGCGCGCATGCGCAGCGAGGGTACTGTAGTTCGGTTTGTCTGTCTGTCTGTCTGTTACTCTCAATCTCACTTCTCGAATGTCTGTTCGTCTCACAAACGATACAACCTACTTAACCGGCAATGAAGGTCAGAAATTTCGAACGTTTTTCTCTGAAAATGCTCCGTTGCTAAGCTAGGCGCTTCCAGCATTGTATGGCAAATGCCTGTAGTCGCCATTTTATCGCTGGCGGCCTAATGCGCATGCGCTTATATTTAGCACAGGACCGGGTCCGCTTGCTCTGTCTATCTTGAAGGCACAAGAAGTCACAACGAGTGTCGTGTATCGACTATCGCGTGCTATCTACAACTGTAGCTAGCCCGCGTCAGACTCTCTGCGAGCTACTTCGCCGAGGGTTTGCACTTTAGTGCTTTTCATTTACACTGTTCCCATTCAAGTAATGGTGGTGGTCTGATGGATAAGCAGCCCCTCTCTTGATCGTGAGGTCCCTGGTTCGATCCCGGGTGTGTACGCCTTTTTTACAATGATGTAATAGGAGTGTTGGTATATATGGAACGTTTTTTCATTACCTCTCCAGGCCAGCCGGAGTGGCTAGGTGGTTAGAGTCGTGGGGACTGACACCATAGGTGCGGGGTTCGTATCCCGATCCCGCACTGAAAGTGTCAGGTGGTCCAGAGCATTGGCTGGGAACAGCTCTGGTTCCTCCCCTTACCCACAAATCTACCACTGACCCATGTTTCTCAAAGGGCAGCGTACAGTTCGGCATAGCACTGCGTCCGTAGACGTCTGTCTGGAGAGATGAAGGGCTGGCCGTTTTTTTTGTTTTTTTTTCCAACCTTGGGTTTTGAAATTTTTTTTTGCACTAAACAATCCACGGGTAATACGAATATTAATAGAGAGATAAAAGTTGCCAATTTTTCAACCTTATATATTTTTTGGGCCTCAAACAGATATAGCGGCTGGCCTTTTTTTTCACCTATTGATAATAATCCATGGAAATGGTGCATAACATGCTGATGCATGGTGAAGACCATCAATTGTGGTGGTGCCACACTTGTGTATGGGTTCCACATTTCTATATAGTGTGCCGAGGGTTTGCACTTTAGTGCTTTCATTTGTAACAACATACAGTTTTACAAGGGAGAGAATCATTGACTGTATGATATTAGTGCTAGTTTGGCTGGAGCCCCTCGGCGAGGTATAGTTTTGCAAAGGCAGCGCCGGCAATCTCGGATATCTGCTGACATCGGAGGTCGACCTGCTCACCAATCAGGAGAGCCTCGAGTCGCTGAGGTGGGACCACGGGCTTGAGGCTCGACTCCTGCTCAATTGCCTCGTCGGTCATCGGGAGTGGCGGCTCGCCCGTCTTCTCCCGTCGCTCGTTTTCCTCCCTCCTCCGCTGGAGGAACTGCTGCTTCTGCTGCGCCTGCTTTGAGATGTTCTTCTCGTAGCCGAGCAGCCGGTACGTCTCCAGCTGCAGCGACTCGACGTTCTCCATCAGCAACTGAACGTTCTTCTGGAGGAGTTCGGTGGACGAGAGACCCAGGAGGGCATTCGAAGGGAGGGTGGTGGATTTGGGGAGTTCCTGGAGAAGGACGGAGGTGAGACGCGACGATCTCAGAGTGACGGGCAACTCCACCAGAACGTCGCTGTGGACAACCCTGGCTTGTTGGACGCTCTCCGGAGTGAAGGGGTCAGAGGCGCCCATCATGGTGAGGATCTGTGGTGTGAGGCGGTAGGCTTTGAGGCTGAGAGCCCCGCGAGACGTTTGGAGAGGATCATAGATGAGAACGACAGACTCCTGGATGGCTCGCTGGTAGCCCACGTGAGCCTCCAGGAACTCTCGAGACACGTGGGAGCCGAGATACGTGGATTGGTACCAGCCGACCTCGTGATAGTCAACGTTCACCGTCCGCAGCTTCTTGAGTACGTTCTTCTGGTATTCGATCTCCTCGCGAGGGTTATCCGTGGAGTCCTTGGGAAACGGGAAACAGTTGCTGATTTCGAGCGTTTCGTCGACGACCACGCCCACCAGACAGCCAGTCACCCACTCGCTCCCGCTGCCCTCCTCCTGGCAGTGTTTGATGATCTTGAGGACCACGCTCCCGTCCAGCTGGACCTGCTTCACCTCCCGCACACTGCCTCTGGGCTTCCCACCGCTAGAACCACCGCTCGGAGCTGATGCCATTGTCAATCACACGTGAGTAGTGCGTTCTCGCACGCGCCGCGCGCATGCGCATATTTCTGCGCGTTTGACGGAAGAATCACGATGTTATGTGGGCTGCAGCAGCCTGATAATTATTCTCTCAGCATAAGCCTGCGCTATCTTGAACCATGAGACTACTGTTTAGTTCTCGAATTCTTCGTCGTGCAGCTGCTGCTGCCCTCCTACTATGCGGTGCTGCCTTACGGCACGTTCGCAGTCCCGCTGTCGTCGTTCTATCCGTCTTCGAGTGAAACTGACGTCGTTCTACCGCCAGACGACGACTCTGCCATCAATGAAGTAACTCTCTCCACTGCCTTTCCATTCTTCGGGGTCCCGCAGACTACTGCCTTCGTGAGGGTCCTTTCGCCTGCAGCTATAACTTTATTATAGCTAAAGTCTTTTGCATTTGCAGGTGAATACAAATGGCGTTGTTTCCTTTAATGGAGCAGAGACCGGGTTCGTGGCTCAGCCGTTTCCACTCGTTGGCTCACCAATGCTTGCCCCTTTCTGGGGCGACGTGGACACCCGCGGGGAACAAGGAGGAGAAATCCGCTACAGACAGACAGACGACCCTGCCCTCCTCTCTCAAGCAAGGGCCGACGTCCGAGAAGTGTACCCCACCTTCACGGCCTTCAACCCAACTCGACTCCTCATTGCAACTTGGGACCAGGTGGCACACTTTGACAGTGTTGTCGCCTTTTCTGGTCTAGTAGGTCCAAGTTATACACAAGGGGTATAGCTACATTTAGTATATTTTTTCTTTACAGACAAACACTTTTCAGTGCGTGCTGATCACGGACAGCAGCCTCTCCTTTGTCATATTTCTCTATGCTGATGACCTCATTCAGTGGTCAGTAGGTACCGCTAATCTATCAGCTCATGCCCAGGCTGGATTCAACGCCGGTGATGGAATAAGATTCACAACAATCGAAGGCTCGCGAACTGAAGCTATTGTAAACATAGAGACCACCAGCAACATTGGGGTTCCAGGGAAGTATCTGTTTCGAGTGGACCCTAACACCATATCAGCCACTCCCCCACCTGGTATGATATTCTGCAACTTGATAATCCCATTGCATGGAGCTATTTCCTCTGTATTGATAGTTTATCTGCATATTTCAGCTCCTGATGTTGTATTCTTACTGGAACCAAGTGGTAGAACTCTATCCGTCAATGGAGTCGCGGAGGTCAAGTGTTCGGCATACGTGAGCTCTGAATTTTCGACAGAGTTCTCTCTAGGATGGACTGTTGCTGGTAGCTCGGCAGCCCCAAGCTCTAACAATGGGTCTCCGTGTACAACAATTCTCTGGAGGTCGAAGGATTGCTGTTTGTGACAACGGTACTTGTGTTCTCTGGTTCTTCGACACCAGTCACTCACTCACTGGCCTGTAATGCCACCGTCTTCACATACTCTTTCTCCCGAGAATTTACCCTTACAATCGCACAAGAGTCAGGTGCGTAAGCTCACCTGTTGTCTGCGCTGTGCACCGTTGTTGTGATATATGGTCTTTCCTCAATGCTTGGAATACTGATAATTATGTCCTAAGTGTTGTATTACGAACTGCTCCGGTAAATTTTAATTCATTGCCTACGATGTGGCCTTGTGTTTGGGCCTTTCTTCGGCAGCCTGCAATACCTGAAGAAACTGGCACTAAGTATTCTATTACAGGCCATATATAGACACGAATAGAAGTAGCTATAGAGTTTGCATAGAGAGACCTGAATTAAAGTTGCATAGCACAGCCATATTAGTTCCTGCATCTGTGGTATAATAAACTGACCTTGTGTTCATCACAGTGAGTTTGACAATCGATGGACCGGCAGACTCAGCATTGGGCGTGGAGGAAAACCTCACCCTCACATGCAGAGTCTCAACTCCCTCCATTAGCTACGGCCCCACCTACTTCCTGAGGAACGGACTCGTTTTAAACAGCACCAACATTGACAGTGACACTACCACTCTCACTGTGGACTTTGAAACGTCCACACTGACCATAGCCAGCGTGGAACATGAGGATGGCGGGGTGTACGGGTGTGTCAGGAACAGTGGAGGGAGTGGAGGAGCAGTGTTTGTTGAGACCAACATAACTGTGAGGGAAGGTAAGCTCCTGATGTGTGCACTAATGTGTATGGGGTTAATTTGAAAGTAATTGCCAGGAGGCTTTCTGTTTGACAACCAAATTTTCCACACATTGTTTTGGGTATGTTTGTTTGTGTAAGTATGTACTTACCAGGGCCCACTCTCAGTTATAAGAAAAAATTCTTTGCAGTAATGTGTTTAGTAATACGTTTTTGCTTGATGTGTGTGTGGGTTTATTGGGAGTATGTAATTACTAGGGCCTACTCTCAATTTGTGAGCAATTGACTGTAAGTGTTTGAAATTCACCAGATACGACGAAATGTAATCTGGGATTTCGCAACATTAATATTCCGCATTACTCACCAACCTGCACACACAACCACACGACACACACACACACACACACACACACAGAGGTTCCAGCACTCAACTCGTTACAATCTCAGTGGATGGATACATTGAGACCACCAGCCCAACAGTTGTCGTGACTGGCTCCACCATCGTGCTCTCTTGCAGTGTCTACGGTATCCCCATACCCAGTCTAGATTGGACCAGGGACGGGGTGACCCTGTCTTCAGACCTAATCTCCAGAGCACTCAGTGGGACTTATAACGTGACTGAGACGGTGACAGTACAAAGTGCAGTGACAGGGGACAGTGGGCTGTATGCTTGTGTGGCAAGCAACAGGGCTGGCAGTAGTGGGTCTGCCTCAGCACAGCTTCAAGTCCTGAGTTAGTTTTATGCAAGTTACAGTTTACTGTAATCATAATGGTCTTTTGTATTTTTCTGGTATTGGCTTTTTAGCGTTAAGAACTATCCCTTCAGCATGAATGCTAGCTCGTCCTAATCAAATCACATGCACTACCGCAACACAATTTGTAGGTTTTAGTAGTAAATTAGTTTTCCCATCCTGAAGTAATAGAGCTAGATGTTGCAGTATAGAAGTTGCTGATAGAAGTGTAATACCAACAGTTTCTCCTTCTCTGTTCGACCAGGTCCACCTCAGCTGGTGAATTTCCCTGCCAACACTGAGGTAGAGTCTGGACAAACTGTCTCCCTCGCCTGTGTGGCAGAAGGTAGCTCTCTGTCGGGCATCACCTGGAGCAAAGACAACACAATCTTGGAGACAGATGGTCCACGTCTCACCATCACCACACAAACTCTCACCACTACCTCGCTCCAGTCAGTGCTGCTCATCTCCCCAGCGGAACTGGGGGACAGTGGCAATTACAGCTGCAGAGTCTCCAGTCCAGTTGGAAACAGCTCTGCTTCCTTCAATCTCTTTGTGACAAGTGAGTCTATATAATAACCCCCACTGTAAAGAAGAATTCACTCATTTCAGCCATTTTGCACTAGCACTTTACGAGTGCACCATAGAAAATATGCCTCACAGAGTTAGAAACAGAGTCGATGCAAGCCAGTTTCATATTCAATGATTGAGGTGTGATTATGTAGCAGTTTCTTTGTAGAACTTGATGGGGAAAAGATGAGGAATTATATCCCGAAGAGATAACTTATTTCTTATTTTCCCACCGTTAGAGCACCCGCTGGTGACTAGTCTGAACTTCACGACAGAGGTCGAGTCGAAGAGGATTGGGGAAGATGTGGTGATAGAATGCAGAGCCACTGGAGTTCCAACACCAGCTGTGACGTGGAGGATGGATGGAGGCCCTGTCCTCATTAATAGCTCTGGAATCATCATCATCACCAGTCCAGATCTACTGGGTGGTGACTCATCTGTCCTGTCAGTTTTGACCGTCGTTGGTTCGGATGCTAGCGATGGTGGAGAGTACGGTTGCACTGCTATGAACCTCGTGGGAAGTGATACGCTCTCTATTGAACTTAGCCTACTCAGTGAGCAACCTCAACCACACATCCATACAGTAGCAATGAACCTCATAATATACACTGTTTGCTCTCTTCCAACTTGTCCACAGCGGCTTTGTTCTCTATATTTCTCCAGCACCTCCAGTTATAGTGAGCTCTGCAGGGGACGGTGAAGTTGTAGTCTCAAACTCCATCTCTCTGTTCTGCTCTTCGACTGGTGTTCCCACACCTTCCTTCTCTTGGTACGGACCTGGAGACATGGAGCTGAGTAACAGTACCAGTCACATCATCACCGGCTCTGTCGAGGGTGGGGGCTTTGTTTCAAGTTTGACTATCACGGCAGCAGCTCGAGAAGATGTTGGATTGTACAACTGTACGGCAGTCAACAGTGTTGGCACCGATTCTGCAACGTTTAACCTACTAGTATTGGGTATGCTCTCCCTTAGCATGGCCCTATGTGCGCTTATAAGCCACGTTTAAATTGTGCAGAGCCCCCAGAGGTGACAGAGCTGGTGTTCACAGCTGGTCCAGAGGTGGCAGTAGGAAGGACAGCAGAGCTCCAGTGCACGGCATTCGGAGTGCCAGCTCCAACTCTGTCGTGGGAGGTGACAGGTCCTGCCACGTTCACTACCACCAACAGCTCCTCTGCCAACTCCACTTCCTCTGTTCTCGAGGTGTACCCAGTGGCTCTCTCTCACCACGGTCCAGTCTCCTGTACTGCCAGCAATGGAGTGGGACCTCCAGCCTCTTCCACACTCAACCTCACTGTCCTATGTAGGCACCTTCATCCATTACACTTGGTCTATCTCTCTCTGGTTCATTTCTGCAGTTGGTCCTGTGGTGACAGTAGCTCAGACTAGTCAGGAGGTAGTTGTAGGAGAGTCTGTGGCTCTGAGCTGCTCTGCTGAGGGCAGGCACCTCCCACTGGTCTCCTGGACAACTCCAGCTCCAGCCAGCAGTGGCCAGCATCGACATCTCTTATAGTCCCGTGAATGAGACCTTTGCCACCTCTAACCTCACTATCTCTGCCACCCTGCCAACTGACACTGGGACCTACTACTGTACTGGACACAACAGTCTTGGAAATGATACTCAGTCCATCTTCCTTCAAGTATTAGGTACACCAAAGTCTGGGAAAGCTCTTAGTGTTTTTGTATCTGTGTGTTTTTTAAAATTGTGCAGAGCCCCCAGAGGTGAGTTGAGCTGGTGTTCACAGCTGGTCCAGAGGTGGCGGTAGGAAGGACAGCAGAGCTCCAGTGCACGGCATTCGGAGTGCCAGCTCCAACTCTGTCGTGGGAGGTGACAGGTCCTGCCACGTTCACTGTCACCAACAGCTCCTCTGCCAATTCCACTTCCTCTGTTCTCGAGGTGTCCCCAGTGGCTCTCTCTCATCACGGTCCAGCCTCCTGTATTGCCAGCAATGGAGTGGGACCTCCAGTCTCTTCCACACTCAACCTTACTGTCCTATGTAGGCCGCCTCAGCAATTACATACACTTGTCTATCTCTCTCTGGTTCATTTCTGCAGTTGGTCCGGTGGTGACAGTAGCTCAGACTAGCCAGGAGGTAGTTGTAGGAGAGTCTGTGGCTCTGAACTGTTCTGCTGAGGGCAGGCACCTCCCACTGGTCTCCTGGACAACTCCAGCTCCAGCCAGCAGTGGCCACATCGACATCTCTTATAGTCCCGTGAATGAGACCTTTGCCACCTCTAATCTCACTATCTCTGCCACCCTGCCAACTGACAATGGGACCTACTACTGTACTGGACACAACAGCCTTGGGAATGATACTCAGTCCATCTTCCTTCAAGTATTAGGTATATACACTGTGTGTTTTAGCCACCACACAAATAGGGTAGTAGTGATAATTTTCTTCGTTTCACTAACACCTTCAGAACCGGCTGAGATCATCGCCCATTCTGCAAACACGTCAGCAGTGATAGGAGAGAGTGTGACACTCTACTGTGAGACTAGAGGGGTTCACCCACCAACTGTGGTGTGGTCGATAAACGGAAGTCCAGTGGTGACTGACTCTAGAGTTACCGTATCAGAGAGGGTTGATAGTGATACTGTAGTCTCTGAGCTCAACTTTAACTTCTCCATTCGTTCCGACAATGCAGTCTATAGTTGCAGTGCATCAAACAGTGCTGGAAGTAACACAGCAAGCATTGAGCTCAGCATTCTCGGTAAGAAAAGAAAAAAACTTCTACTTACCCCACCCTCACCGATATTGTATTTTTCTTACTGTGATGGATATATTTCCTCCTTGTGATTCCATGCAAAACAGAGCCAGCAATGGTGGTGGTGTATCCAGAAGACACTGTAGTTCTAGCTGGGACTCTGTACTGCTGACCTGTGTTGGCTACGGTGTTCCTGCACCATCCCCCTCTTGGCAGAGAAATGGAGAAACCATTGCCGGAGAGGGCTCCGGGTTCTACCTGACAGAGTCAATAGTGGTGGTAGAGAACATGGTGTTTGTGAGAAGCTCCCTTCTCTTGTGCAACACGAGTGAGACAGACACTGGGAACTACAGTTGCTCTGCCAATAACTCTATACAGGGGCCAGCTACCAAGAACTTCAGTATCTCAGTTCAGAGTAAGCCCACAAGCAATAAAACTTGCATCTTAGCTTATGACACTCTCTTGTTGAAGCTATTCCACCTGCCATACTGATGTACCCGGAAGATGTGTCAGTAGAAGTCCATAGTACTGTCAGCCTAGCCTGCACAGCGTTTGGAGCCCCAGCTCCGTCAGTTGTATGGAACTCCAGTGGACTCCCTTCCATATCTACCAATGCCTCTGGGTACACTGTGGAGAACCGATCAGTCGTTAGGGTGGGGGCACTCTCTCTGGTCCAGTCCGTCCTACATGTCTGTGGATTCTCATTGGCCACTGCTGGGAGCTATACTTGCTCTGCTGAGAACTATGCTGGAACCACCTCTGTCACTACCACCCTCTCCCTCAACGGTATACACATCATTGTCGAATTCACAGACTTGGCTTGTAAATTCAAGAACCCCAATCTTTCCCCCTGTTACTACCTTCATGTTAATAAGAGTATGTTTTGCCTTTGCCTTGCTCCCTCGCCTCATTGTTGATAACACATGCCAGTTTATAGCACAGAGTGCTCCATCTTGAAACACAAGAAATAGGACTTATTCTCGTGATTCTTTCCCAGTTCCGACTGGGATTGCAGTGGCCCCAAACGACACCAGTGTCTACGTCGGAGACACAGTTGCTCTGTCGTGCGTGAGTCATGGACTACCTTTTCCTAGCATATACTGGACCAGAGAAGGCGAGCCTCTGAGACAACCAGTTGCCGTCAACCAGACGCGGATTTCTGGAGGTCACGTGACGTTCCTCCAGTCAACACTACTCCTCTGCTCTCTCACACTCTCTGACACTGGGCTGTATACTTGCTCTGCCTCCAACAACCACTCATCAGCCCGGCAGACGTTCTCAATCACCGTCAAGGGTAAATACAACAATCAGTCTTTGCTGTATTTATGTGATCATCTACTACCTATAATGCGAGGATTAGTTACCGTAAAACCGGAAAAGAGTGCGAGACATAAAATTCACCCACAAACTTCTGCAGCTAATCTATTTTACTTGATGTGTTTTCACAGTTCTGCCACAGATTGTGATATATCCAAACGACTCTGCATTTTTTGCTGGGAGCACTGTTCGTTTCTCCTGCACCAGTTATGGTCTTCCTGCTCCCCCTATCAGTTGGTCCAGAGACTCTCTCGACCTCAACAAACTATCAGTCAACGACACCAGGATTCACATCTGGAACGAGACGGTTGGAATTGGTCCAACTTTGGTTGTTAGGTCTCACCTCCTGATATGTGGGACGGTGGTGGGAGACAGTGGCAACTACAGTTGTACTGCCAGCACTCCTGAGAGACAAGACAGAGCCCAGTTCCTAGTGAACGTCATTGGAGTGCCTCCGACTCTCATTCAAACTCCTGGTATAGATACAGAATCTCACTGTACAATAATTTTTTATTGCACAGACATTTGTTATAGACCTCTTGGTGGAGTGTGTATATATGGTATTTCTGTTGCAGTGGATGTGGATATAGTGGCTGAAAAGGGGAACAGTATCGTGGCCGCCTGCATTGCTTACGGGAATCCAGCCCCTGTCATTTCGTGGTCGTTACTACCAAGATTTTCAGGGACCCTATCTACTGAGCCAGACTCCACCAGTGCTACTGAAGTAATCAATACAACCGACAGCACAGTGTACACGAGGCAGCTGGTGGATGATGATAGTGGAGTTGGGATGGTCTATTCTTCTCTGCTCCTCTGCCCCGCCCACCAGGGCCTGCTCGTCTCCAGTCTCGTCTCCTGCACTGCCAGCAATGGAGTGAGCAGTGGAAACACCACCAATTCTCACTCTTTCCTCATCAATGTCACCGGTAAGGCCATTAGGGAGATTGCACAACAGCAGCTTTCAAAATTGAATAGTGTGAAGTGTGTTCTATAGCAAAACTTATATGATGCACACATTTTCTTCAGTGGAGCCGCAGGTGTTGAATGAGCAGACGGACCACGAGGGGTTTGTCACGGAGACAGTTTCGCTGGTGTGCAGAGCAGACGGCGTTCCACTGCCTGAGATCTTGTGGCTCAAAGATGGCTGTCCACTGTCCCGGACCATCGAGGAGCTGCCCCGTTTCCAGATCACGCAGCGTGTGGGGCCAGGGTTCAGACCCCATGTTCTCGAGTCCGTGGAGAGTGTTCTGACGATAGAGAATAGTGTGGAGTCTGATTCAGGGGCTTACTCGTGTAGAGCAACTAACGCACTCAACACTACCTACCTTCCAATGCCACACCAAGTCACAGTCAATAGTAAGACAAACTGACTCCAAAGGAAGTGTATTAATAATGGTTGTTACAGCTGCCCCGGTACTAGTGGACATATGCAGCTCGGCAGCAGTGTCCCTATGCCAGAATGGAGGGACATGTCTGAACAGAGGAAACTCTTTCAGCTGTCAGTGTACGGATGGCTGGACCGGACCGCAGTGTGATCAAAGTAAAACCTTCTTTCCCCTTCTTTAAATTACGATATCCTCACTTCTCCCTTTGTAAAGATGATCCTGTTCTATCAGCACCGGTGCTGGTGAAATCTCCGCAGACAACTTTCGCCCAGCTCTTCAGCGAGACAGTTTTAGAGTGTGGCGCAGTGGGGAACCCTCAGCCTCTCATCACTTGGTTCAAAGACGGGCTCGAAATGATGGGGGCAACCACGAAAACTCTCGTGATAGGAGAAGTGGATTTGTCAGACAGGGCTGCCTATCACTGCACAGCGGTAAACCCGCAAGGGAGTGTCACTTCTGAAGTGGCATATCTGAACATCATGGGTTAGTTCTCTCAAAACTGTGTTGCTGAACTTTC
Source organism: Geodia barretti (assembly GCA_030341885.1). Lineage (NCBI taxonomy): Eukaryota > Metazoa > Porifera > Demospongiae > Tetractinellida > Geodiidae > Geodia > Geodia barretti. Next base: position 79,810 of record CASHTH010003294.1, read on the forward strand.
TTGTCTTCTCCTGATGCAGGGCTGGCTCAGTATGCAGTAGTAGTCATTTCTGTGGAAACTGATCTTTCTGAGGTTGACAAATGGGTATATATGCTTCCACAATTTATTCTTCTTTGTTACTTAGTTCTTACTTTCTCTCATAGTTTGATGTGAATATTGAGGGGACTGACACTGATATTGGTGGTAGTGGCAGGAAGGTCAATGTTCTTTGCATGGACTCTTTCAACCAGACAGGAGAAGAGTGAGTGAAGCCTACAGTACACCCTCTGTCATCTCCACCATTTTCTCTGCAGGACGTGGAGCAGTTTTATCTCTCTCCAGTCGGTGGATGGAGAGGACCCGAAGCTCCCACAAGTGGCTGAGGGTATCTCTAATCTCCTGACTACAGCTGGAGATGAACTAAGGATTGAACTATTTCTCTATGACATCACAAGAACGGGTAACCCCTGCAACTAGCTAAGGATATCACATGTTGTACATTGGAGTCTCTGTCCTATAGATGGTTGTCCAGAGGTGACTACTATTCTGTTCAACTCGACTGATTTCGAGCTCCCCTGGCCGGAGCTGCCGTATGGAGGACTGGCTGAGATCAGCTGCCCGTGCAACGCTGCTACTCTTCCGCTCTCCGCCTCTCGGAGATGTGCCGGGAATATAGCGGGAGGTGTGGCCGAATGGGCGGAGCCTGACGACTCCCAATGTCATTTCACAGAAGCGACAAGAATCCTGTGTTCCGTCCCTGATGTGAGGTTTCTAAAGACATACAGCTGAACCACTCTCTAAGGCAACTTTGAAATGAGGACACCTCTCTATAAAAAACACCTTTGGCTTTCCCCAAGAACAGCTCTTGCTCCAATTAAATTACGGACACTTAGTCACTAATATTGACACGTCCTTCTGTATACAGACCCAACCATACTAGTAATTGGTGTCACTCTTAATAGAATGTGGCTAACATCCTTAGTCTTGTCTCCAATTTCAGATAGAGGAGCTATCGTCAGTGACTGACCATCCTGAAGATTTGGGTACACTGGAGGTTTTCCTGAGTGCAGTCAACATCCGACTATTCTCAGACAACACCACGACCGGAAATGCTACAGTAACCACCCTCCACCCACCAGAGTTTGAAATTCTAACCTGTTTTTTCTATTGGTCTGTGTATAATTATAGAGGAGTGACGAAGTATTGGCAGCTATTGACCACTTGCTGTCAGCACCTCCTGAAGTCCTACAGCAGAGCCAGCTAGAGTTCAACTCTTCCACACTGTATGTCTAATAGAGTGGAACCCCCTATAAAGGGATATCCCTGTAATTAGTACACGTCCCTAGCAAGGATACCTTTATTGCCTTAAGACGGCTTTCATGGCAATGTGACCCTTAAATCACCTCTCACTTTTAAGTACACCTTCTTAAAAGTCCCATTGGTGTCCAGATTAGAGTTTATCAATGTCAATATATTAGGATATTGGAGGGGCTAAGAGAAGTGATAGACCATTATCCTCTGCCTGAAACCCCACCACTCGAGCTTCTTCTGGAATCCTTTACTGTCATCATAGACTTTGGATTCGACCTGGACACTTTCACTGGAAGCTCAGCTCGCTTTACCGTCGTCACGGCTGAAGAAGGTTCTGGATCAGCTCCGGAGCTATCTGGGAGAAACCTCGACACCCTTGACTTTGGCACAGAGAGCCCTGCTGTGTATTCGTCTGTCAGTCTGTCACGTGATCTGGCCCAAATCCTGCGGAGTCTGGAGGACCCTAGAATTGTCTACACTGCCTACACAAACAACGGAGGGATCTTTGCCGAGCGTGAGGAGTTTGCAGCTGAGAACAACCGCTCCAGTTTCATAGTGGGCAGTGCGATGATTCTGGAGGCTAGGCTCACTGGTGGAGCTACTGTGTCAGACCTGAGTGGAGTAGTCACACTCTCCTTTGAGAAAACACTAGAGGTAAGGGAAGAAACTTTATTTGAGGAGAGGGTTTTTTTATAAATGTTTGTGAAGGCGGTGGAGAATGGTACTGAGTCTGTTTGTGTCTTCTGGGAGGAAGAGTTGGACGAGGGGCACGGTGGATGGTCGACTGAAGGTTGCCGTCTAGTCAGTGACAATGAACTTGTGGCACTCTGCGAGTGTGACCACCTCACCAGCTTTTCTCTGCTAGTGGTAAGTAGCTATCACTCAAAACTCCACCATTGAATCTGTCTTAAAGGACACAGTACCACATGAGGCACCAGTACCAGAGGACAGAGGAATAGGACCATATGTCTACACTGGCTGTCTGTTTTCAGCTCTGTTTCTACTGATCACAATTTTGACACTAATCTTCACAAGGTTTGGCTGTGGACCAAATGTTCTGGATGATGACCCTCACTGTATTAATCTCTATGGGTTCACAGGTGGAATACGGGGACCGGAGTGTTTCTGATAAACACTGCCGCGTCACTCCTTCTTCTTAACCTCGTCTTTGTCGCTGCTTACTACTCTGGCGGACTCTCTGAGCACACCTGTCACGGGGTGTCTGGAACACTCCACTACATGTTTCTGACTGCTGCCTTCTCTCTAGCTGGGCTGGCCCTGGTAAAGCTGAGGGGGGCTGGGAAGAAGGAAGCACAAAGAGCCCTCAGAAACAAGCGCATGGTCATCTTGGGAGTGTTAGCAACATGGTGTAAGTGGTTTCGTACCTGGTTTTCATTCAAACCTCTGTATTTTCACTCTGTATTACCTAACAGTTGTCCCAGCATTGATAGTGGCCTTAACTCTTAGTCTCAGCGAAACTTACAACACCAGCAGCGAATTGTAAGTAACATTCAGTCCCTGATTTTCTGCTTACTTCACACTGTCATATAATTATCCACTAGTTGCAGGCCAGTGGATGGAGCATTTCATTACGGGTTGATTCTACCCTGGGCACTTGCCCATCTCCCTCTATATCTCTGCTTCCTCCTCGTTCCCTGCCCCTACTTCTCTCTCGCCCTCCGCGCCGAACACGTCCAGCAGTCCTGGGTCAGGGAGTACACAGGAACCACTCTCACCCTCTTCCTGTTTGACGTCAGCTGGGGCTTTGGTCTCCCCTCCACACACCCCATTCACGTCCACAGTCTAAGATTCTACTCACAGATAGTATTCTCTGTGGCCAGTGGGTGCATCGGTCCATTGCTGTTTCTCTTCTTCTGTATCGCAAGCGAGAAAGTGAGGAAATCGTGTGCTAGTCGTCTGGGGCTGGGACCTCTCCCAACCGGAAAGTCGAAGGAAGAGGAGTGTGAAGAGGAGAAAGACGGCAAAGGAACGATAATGAAAACGGAGGAGACCCCTGCAATTACCTTTCAGTACGACCTCAATGAGGTGTACGGAAATCCAGCTGCAGTGACAGCTGACGAGGAGTATGAATTCCAGTCGGAAACTCAGTTTAATTAATTAACTGCAGGATCCAACAGTAACACTATGGCTTACATGTATATACCGTTAACTTTATGACTTCTATACATGGTGCGCTCTTGCTGCGGTTTAATATTACACAGCTGTGTATTAGGATCCTTGGAGGTGTATCAGGATCATCTTCTAGTATTGCGGACACACTGTCCACCTAGCATTGTCCCTGAGCGCTAGAGAGCAGCGCATGCGCCTGATGATATCCGTCCTCGTGACCTTGTCCGCCCACACGTGTTTTCTTGCAGATCGGGCAGCAGGCTGAATTTTCCGTCTCTGGTTTGGTTTTTCTTGCTCGTTGAACAACCTCCCCGTCTTCGTCAAACTGCACCGGACGATGCTGAGACTTGCGATAGTACTGGGTCTTGCCGCGGCCTGCTTCGCGCAGACCAGGCCTAATATCGCAGAGACCTTCGAAGCCTCTGTGAGTCATGTGATAGCTGCTGCTGCTGCTCATAGCCTGCTGGCATAATTCTCCTTCTGCAGGGCAATTACGAGTATCACGATGCTCGGGGAACTCACTTCGGAATGTGTAAGACTTCGTCTGTGCGTCTTTATATTCTGATTTCCTATCCCCTCTATATCGTGGGCGGTTTTTAGTTCTCGTGGACAGAGACCAGGATCTTGCGATGGCCGTAGAGAATACAACGTACAAAGTGCAGAATACATCTACCACAGAGCGCTTTGAAAGGCTGGAAATCTGCGTCGGCAAGTCTACCGACGCGATCTACACACTTCGAGAGTACGTAACTAACTATGCTCGTAATGTTTATTTCCTTCGATCATACTTTGTGTGTACAGTGATGGTAAGGAGGTACAGTGTGAGCACCAGCCATGCGTAGAAATTCTGCCACAGTTCTGGGGGTGGGTTGCTAACGCAAAGTATAAAGGCACAATTAAGATCCAAGAAGTGACGTACGATGAGTGGGTTGGTACGGTAAGTGGGGGCCATCTCTTAGCATGCAGTGTTATACAGCCGTGTGCGACTTTGCCTGCAGTGTGGCGCAGGCATAGAGCTCGGACTCGCAGTGCTACCTGACCAGTTAAACACACCGCAATGGTTCGAAATACAACTTGGAGAACAAAGGAGGATATATCATTTTCTAAAATTTATGGCAACAACGCCCCCAGCCAATGATTTTAAGGTCCCTCCCGAATGCCAGTAAAGGAAAGAAACACACTGAAGCTGAACGTAATACATGACTGCCGACTATTGTAGACTGTCTACGTATATTATTAGTTTGTGATGTTATGTTAGTAAAATGGTGTTTCTTGCCTATAGTTGTCAGAAGGGTGGAAATATTAATCGTTGCAGGTCTTGTGACAGTCATAAATCTACTCACACCACCATGCACTCTGTGCATGAGCATCCAGCTGCATGCAGCTGCTGCTATATAGCTATAGCTAGATATATATACACTACTGAGCTCCTGACAATACATTCATGGGCACATGCTAGGTATATATGTCACCTGGGGATCTGGTCAGGTGATTTTTCAAAGTAATGGACAGATGGAGAGATCAACACACACCACCCAATTTGTCTGCTGGTCTGTTTGTACTACTACCTACTACAAGAATTAGTCTGTGGCAGAGCTGTAGTGCAGGGCTGCTTGCCCAGCCAGGTGAGTGGGGGCCAGAAACAGAGGTGGTGGTCTAGCTGTGCTGGGAACTGTGCATCTTCTGCCCTTGAAGCTGCACACACTGTGATTCCGACTTACACTGCATCATTCTCTGGTCTGTGCATGGGAGAAACACACTAATGGAAGTTTCAGGGGTTAAGGTAGGTACACCAAGACAAGAGAGACAGACAGACACGGACAGGTGGAGGGAGGAAAGGGAGGGAGAAGGGGGATTGAAAACCTCATGTCGGGGAGGATGGTAGTGGAATCTGCTCCATAGCAGTACTTTGTTTTGGGATTGCGATAAGTGTTTTCGTGTTTGACGCTCTGAAAAACAAGCAAGAATTGGTTCACCCCAGCTGGCTTAGGAAACAGTACAGTGGGTATGTATGTATGTCTAACAAGGGAGGAGGTCCGGCACTTGGAGAGGCAGAGCTCGAACTGGTCTCGGAGGGAGGAGTAGAGAGGGTTAAACGTCTCCGTCGAGCGACTCAAGATGCTGCGCAGCAGAGGTTGCTGAGGTGCATATATACCACAAGAAGGAGAGAGGAGCAGAAGAACAGTAATAGTACGAACAGTATGGTGTATATACCTTGTCGGGATGCAGACAGCATGAAACGCAGTGTTCGTAGTGGACACAGCAGCCACTGGTGAGGCACGAGGCACACTCGTATCGCCTGGAGTTCTGGACAGTACAGCAGCCTGAGGGCAGGAGGTCAGGCCACCTGCACAGGTAGCCTGAAAGAATGGGTGGCAGAGTTTGAAAGTGGCAAAAAAGCATCAAACTCCGGCCTAATGACTTAGGTGTTCAGTACACTTAGTACAACAGTGCCAGTGTGACGAAAGAGAGTGCGGGATTGGGGGGAGAAGGAAAAGAGAGGGAGGGGAAGGGGGTCAAAAGATGGATTAGAGGACGAAGGAGTGTCACCTAGTTCGTCTACAACTGTGAAGTAGCCTTGTTGAGAGTTACGACAGGCATTCAGAGTCGTGGTGTTTGCCACGGGGAGCCAGTGGAACACGGGGAGTGGGCTCGGGGTGACGTCATCTTTCGGTGGCTTTGTGTGAAAATCATTACGTCACGGATAAATAGGCGCCGCGCATGGGAGCTTACCTTGACGAAGTGAACGTACACGTAGACCCCGCAAAATAGTGCTGTACATAGGAAACCAACCCACAGTCTTCTTCTCAGTAGCAGCTTGGGAAACGGCATTAGGCTGGTCACACCACGTGTACATTCCCCGTATCCGGAAGTATACGGAAATAACTAGGGGCGGAACTCGGCAGTGGGTGTGGCCTGGACCCTCAACGTCAGCACTACCATAGCGAGCGTGAGGTCCGTGAAGACATGCTTTGTCACGAGAAAGAAGTTCGAGAGAAGGAAGACGAGGGAATGCGCTGTGTGCATCATAGTCTACTGACTGTTTGAGAGTGAGTGGCTCTAGTACAGCGTGCTGGGAGGGACGTGGTCGGTGGAAAAGGCCTGGTTTGAACGTACGTACATATGTGTGGCTACTGGTGCGCGGTGAGTTGGCGCGGTCTCTTGGTTTTTTTTAGTATGTAGGGTGCCTTTCTGCACTCACCAACTGCGCACAGTTCATAAAACCACTGTTGAGCTAGTAGCGTCCGTGAAAACAAAATCTTCCTCTCTTTTCTTTGTGTGTGCCCCTAGCTATGCGGACAGGTCGTTGCGCGCGCGTGTGTGTGTGGGTTTGTCCGTCCAGGGGGTCACCATGTGAGCCCTTGTTTCTCTTCCACTGTTTGCAGTTTGTCTAAGACTGCTATGAAGTCAGGGAGGGCGAGGATGATGAACGGGCGAGGGCAAGAAGTAGGCATCGACCTGGACGCAGGGGTAGTGGAGGGGGTGCCCCCGGGGGCCGAATATCCTGCCGGAGGGAACCCACGGAGCCACTCGCGGAGCCAGTCGTGGTCTTTCAACTCGCGGGGCCAACGGCCGGGTGCTGGGGAGCTCCCCTCGAGTCTAGCGGCACTCACACCAATCACATCTGTAATTAGAGAGATTGTCCCTTCATTTGGAGGGTCAGAGACGGAGTCCAGTTCGGCGGAGTCTCCACTTTTGATCAGTCGTGCGGCGTCCCAAGCCTCCCTCCCTCTTTTGTCCAGTGGCATCAGATTTGGAGATCCCGGATCTCCGATATCGACCCTTCCTCATAGAACTGGTGGCGGTGTGGGTGGGGGAGGAGGGAGGGTGGGAGAGGGGGAGAGGGGAGGGGAGAGAGGGACGGCAGGGGGTGGAGGAAACGAAGAACAACAACAGAACATTGGGTTCGAGATCAGCGACGGCGTGCGGTGGTTAGAACACAACGCCATTTTCATCATCCTCTTGCTCCTCAAGTTTGCGTGGTACCATCGCTCAGGTAATGATGATGATGTTACTATAATGAACTCCATTTGGCTCTTTTATGGCCTTTTTGCCCACCGCCCCAGTTCTCAAGGCTGGGGCACCTGGTGTCCTACCTTGTTGTGTGCAACTGTGTTGTTTGTGTCTGTGTATGTATATACTTGGGTGGAGGATGGGGGGTGGAGGGTGACTTCTGGTTTTCTTTCTTTTCTATTCTCTGTGGCTAGTATGCCATAAATATACTTTTCATGGAGCCACTGAGGGGTATGAAAATCATACACATGTCAGTATATACTGCTAAATTTTCCCTCAAGAACCAAATATTCCTCATTATCGTCATCCATGATACTATTCAAAGGTTTCACAGATAAATCTGCATTTGGGAAGAAAAAACTCCAGTTGTGGGTTCAACCATACGTTGTTACCCTGTTTCTGCAAAGTCCCCAAAAATAATGGCCCAAGAAAATTTTTGCATCGAAATTTTGTGTTTTCGGACGTATGTATGTAACCTGGCAGCGTTATACCCACACAAGGCAGTAGAGTGTGTTTTACAGCAATGATGAAAGTCTTGAGACTGTGTGTTGTTGTGGAATTGCGTACTGCTAGAATGTACTCAGATGTTTCGTCTGTTTATGGTGATATTGGAGGGCTGCAGGCTCATCCATTTTCTTAGAAAAGGCAGAAGTGATTCATATGCAGTTAGGCATCAAAGGCTTTGTTCTATTGAGACCCCTTCCTCCTATCTCTCCCTCTCTCTCCCTCCCTCTATCTCCCTCTCTCCCCTCTCTCTCTCTCTTCCTTTCCCTTTTTTCTGACACAGCAGTTATTTGAGGTCTTACTAATGTGCATTTCTTGTATATACATCACCCCATGCATTCCTTGCAAAGTAACATTGTATATGTAATATGCGAGGGTGTGTCATGAAACCATATGACTCTCATAAGGGAACAATTATTCTGCATTCTCGTCTCTCTCTTTGATACTAATCCAAACTCTGGATTTGGTTGTTGCTATACACACCCCCGTACACATACAGATATGTACTTACACACACATTATGCATTGCGCAACACGTACAAAAATTAACGAGACACCAGCGTAGAAAACTAGGTGGTGGGTTAAAATCCGTCGCTCTATGTACGTACGTCATAATGTGGAGGTTGAGAGTGGTGGTTTGTTTTGCTCAATATCTGGCTGTATATAGGTCAGTGTAGGCATGTTGTTGGTTGGTTTACTTCTTATGGTGCCCGGACCTTGTTCAGACATGAGCGTCAGCCAAACTGATACACATAACACTTGCTCCAGAGTATATACATGTTGGCTTGTTCCCTTCGCCTCCCTATATTAGCTAGTCTCCTCTCCCTCACTGCCCTTCTTTCTTGTCTTTGTCTCTCTCACTGTGCTTGGTAGTAATGTAGGCATCATGAATCACCTGTTGACTGCTGTGGACCAACTTCCTGTGTTAATTTACCCCATCCTGACCCTGTTTCCTTTATTCCTCTCCTCTCCTCTCCTCTTGTCTACCCTTTCCTCATCTTTCCTACCTTCTCTCCATTCCTTTCTCCCCCTTCTCCCCCCTCTCCCCCTTCTCTCCCTCTCCACTACAGGGCTGATGGTGATTCTGGGCATGTTGGGTACCTACCTCCACTGCAACCAAACCATTAGAAACCAAGTATCACTAAAGGTATATATACACTGATGTGTACAATCAGTGAAACCTACGAATAAGGACACCTGGGGGGGGGACAGTAAAGTGTCCTCTTCATTCTGTTAATATTCGGAAGTAATAAATACACTATTGTGTTAGTATGGGGGCACAAACAAGCCCCCTTTATAGAGAGGGGTCCTTCATTCGAAGGGTATGCACGTTTCGGGGGTTTCACTGCACACAAGTGGTGTGTTGTGTTGTGTATTTCTCACCGCCTTTCATGAAGATAGGCAAATAGGGCCAGAATCTTGCATACAGAATCCCTGCCAGTGTTCACATGACTCTCCCTCTCCCCTCCCTTCTCTCTCCTCTTTCTCCCAATGTGCCTTCTCTCTCCTCTTTCTCTCAATGTGCCACCTCTCCCTTCTCTCTCTCCTCTTTCTCCCAATGTGCCGCCTCTCCCCGGCTTTGCCTGGATCTCAATCGTACAGAATAGGAGAGAAAAGACCGTCTTAACTCTTGTTGTGCTGTTTCTGGCGGGAAACATCTACTTCGTGTACTACGTGTTCCGTGAGCAGCAGCTCCATAATTGGTGAGTCTCTCTCTTTCTCTCTCTCTCTCTTTCTCTCTTTCTCTCTCTCTCTCTCTCTTCCACATTCTTCTCTCTCATCTCCCTATTTCTCTCTTTCTCTCTCTCTCTCTCTCTTCCACATTCTTCTCTCTCATCTCCCTATTTCCTCACATTTTCTATATACCACATTCCCTTCTTCTTATAGTAAAACAAATACCTTTACACTCACACTCACACACACGCACGTGAACACTGAAAGTAGGAATTAAAATTTGTGTTTTCCAACTGCGTCTGAGGTTTATATGCACACATTCGGAAACACCAACATTTGCTACTCTCTGCATGTATAACTCTGCTGCACAGTTCTAACGATCCGATCCTCCCACTCTCCTGTCCCCCCCTGCAGTCTGATATTCAAGAGCCCCAATTTCGGAATCGATCTCTGGAACCTACTGTGGTCTATATGTGTCACAGGTGATCCCCGACACATTATCCACCTCATATTTCACCCTCTCATCATACGATACACTCATTTGATCTCCATGTGTACATAGACAGGGTATTCATGTCTGTGGTATTCAATCGTGTTTTGGGCGTGTGTAAGTCTTCCTCTCGTGACAAACATTCCAAGACTCTGTGCCTGCCTGTGGTGTGCCCTATGAATAATCGGCTGGCTTGCTTGACAGGCATGCCTGGAATGTTTAGTCTATTCATGGACAAGTGGGAGGGGATGGGTGTGTTTCTAACACTGTTTACATTTACGATTACGTCGTTTGTCGTTTAGATTACATCATCAGGTTTGGGACGATGGCGCTGAAAGCCCTGGTGGCGGGCTGTTTCCTCATCATACTGCCCAGTAGAAAGAAAGTGAGTCTTCCATTTCACACACCAGTATGACCAGTTTTACTTGTTTTTTTACCTGCTTTGTGGTGAAATGTTTTGCATGTTCTATGGCCCACTTCTATGGCTTGGTCTATATTTAGGTATATACCGGTGATCTATATTTAGGTACACCCGTGATCTATTATTTTAGGTACCTGTGATCTATTATGTGAACACCTGTATGTGGGTGCCTGAGAACACCAACTGAATTCCTTTCAGTAGTGACACTGTCTAGGTCCCTTCCCTCTCTCACTCTCCCCCTCTCCTCTCCCTTCCCTCTCTCACCCTCCCCCCTCTCCCAGGGAAAGTACTACATGTTACTGGAGTTCATATCTCAGTTCTACCGCAATCTCCTCCCGCTGCCACTGTGGTTCCGCTATCTCTCCAACTCCCACCACACGGGCGCCATCTTTGCCATCATCATCACCGCCACCTACCTCATGATAAAGGGTGGAGTCACTCTAGCCAGGGCCAGAGAGCTTTACAGAGCCATCATTGACTTCATTCAGGACCCGGTAAGTTAGTAATGCACGTGCGAACCATGTTTCATCTCCATGCGTGCTACCGTTTATAAAGTAACCGTAGCGCACCTGCACACACAATTACACTCCGGTTGATAGTGAAAGCTCTCTTTATAGTAAACTTTACCTTCAAGAATAGATTCAATGTGGTTTTGTATATGTGTGATATATGCAATATGCAGCCACCATATTATCATGTATGTACTATCTTTCTGTCTGTGGTGCAGACATATGGGACCACACCCACTAAAGACGAGATGATGCAGAGCAGTAACTCGTGCCCAATATGTCAGGAGGCCTTCGAACAGCCTGTCATGCTCAAATGCAGAGTAAGCCCCCACCCCACTATCATATACGTATGTACAGTTTTACAGTTGTAAAAACTAGAAACATGTGAAACTCCACTACAGAAAGTGCTACTACATACAACACAATGGCACGCCGCTTAAAACAAGTGTCATCAAAGTATCATTGCCACAAGCTTCATTCTCTTTCGCCGTTCTTTCTCCTCAGCACATATTCTGTGAGGACTGTGTGTTGCAGTGGTTCGACCGACAGAGCACCTGTCCTCTGTGCAGAGCCACCATAGCCAGCAGTCCAAAATGGCGCGACGGATCCACCGCTGCCTGGCCCAGCCTCTTCTAGAACATTCTGCCTTCTCTTTACTTCCTCTCTCTCTCTTTCCTTCTAGAACATTCTGCTTTCTAACATCCTCTCTCTTTCCTTCTAGAACATTCTGCCTTCTCTTTCCTTCTAGAACATTCCACTCTCCCTCTCCTCTATTATCATCCTATATTTATTCAGAATCGACACCTGCACACTGCACCTCACAACACACGTGAATATCTCTCATGCTGTGGTGCCACACCCACCACCTCACATTTGTTCTGATCCGATTCGTCGATAGTTCTCTGTTTGTGTGTGACTCTGTCACTTTGTTTTCTGTTGTCGCTGTGAGTTTATTAATTTGGTGTTCTCAAAGTTATATTTCGTCGTCACTTCCTATGCGCACAGCATCTCAAGTGTTTTCCTACGTGTAAAATGTACAAATTATTATTCTATGATTATATCATCACGCATCATTGATTGAATAATTCCAAACTCTGATGTCACTTAATATTTGAAACGATAATTATTATGAGACAAACAGTAGATATTTGTACTAATTAATTAACACACACAAACACCATAAAATGATGCAGAACCGGAATAACACATGTAGTTTGCAGATTTCTATGATTATACACAAACAGACCACACGTAATCACAGCAAACAAACAATACATACAAACACTGATGGTAAACAAATAAACAAAAACACTGATGGTAAACAAATAAACAAACACTGATGGTAAACAAACAGTGTACACAAGGACTGTTTCTGGAGATGGACCGTTGAGGAGTTACTTGTCCTCCACAGAGAGACGAAGAACTCTCTCCAACTCCTCGTCTTCCAGAGCCATCCTTCTTCGCCTCTCGTCCTCCTCTGCCTGTGTGTAAATATACATATAGACAGTAATAACTGGATGTCAACACCAATAGTGTGTATCAGCGACACCATCGATAAAACTCAATGGGTTTGATGGCCACCTGCAAAAGTTTGTCCACAATGTTATGACGTATGGAAACACAAAGTTTTCAACCTTAAAATATCCCCAAAACCATTAACTTTACCATAAGCGTGTA